>OZ026846.1:11171604-11319045 GCA_964023205.1 Lutraria lutraria | reverse complement strand
TGTTGTTGAGAGATTGTTGCTTTATACGGTTTAAATTAATCATTAAATCGGGCAATGGGGAAAATCTTAATGTTGTTGAGGGGAATTTGTTGCTCAAGAGAGGGCCGCTCTGTAGAGGTTGTACTGTATATGGAAAAATTTGAAACCATAAAAATGTTGGTTTGTAAAATACATGACCGGTACAGATTGGGGCTAGTTTTCCCTACAAATTGAAATTGCTAACTCAATTTCAAAATAAGAATACCGACGTAGCTTCTGTTAATAAACATTTAACTAGAACGCATCCTGTACACTTTGTACAGTTGAGCGATACAGGACCACCATGTTCCTCTTGTTTTAATGAAATATACTGATAAATGATGTCTTCTTCTCTGACTTTCTTTCCAACAGGTAGTCGTCAACATGTATGTTTGTGGTGGATGTAGAATAATGATGCCTATGATAATTTAGTCGTAGGTACCAATCGTTTTGGGTTATTTAAACATCCGCAAAAAGATAAAGAAACGTGTTAAATGGAATGTGTTTACATACCAATATGTTGAAACATACAAAAATCAAACTATAAATATATCATTACAATGTATACTAACTTTATTGACCATATTGTACAATTTAATTAAGACAAGATTGGACGTCACATAATGGACATTTTCCAGCCAGTGTCTTCACGTAAGTTTTATAAGTCTTTAATGTCTTACAACCTGTCACGAATTGTAGCACACATGTTTGCTGTGGACATTCTGTGACTATAAAATAATAACAACAAAAAATTCACGTACATCACTTTAAATCAATGCTGTAGATTTCATACAATTTCGTAGTGCATGCATTTAACTTGAACAGGGAGTATAATTCATTTAAAGCCCCATTAGCATATACATTTATCGGTCGTAATAGTTTCTGTTAGTTCTATAACAGAGGAATCAGGTGTGTTTCCTCCCGTGCATACTTAATAGCAAGAAAAAATGTTTCCAAAACCAATATCGTATTTTTTTCAATATCATTGAAATAAATACTATTTATAGAACAGCTGTGTTTCCCGCAATCAAGTTATGCACACGTCGTATTTGGTGACGTGACGCGCTCTACATATTTCAAGTTTACAAAAGCAAAAATCACAGTGAAATGAGTGTTTTAAGAAGAAATAGGGCTCGTTTCGTCGGTAATAATTATCTTGGGATAATATCAGCAGTTGTTTGTTTTTTGCATATATTTTTCTATAGCAAAAAGCTAATGGGACTTTAATATCTCATATACTAGTACATGTACCTATGTCCTGTAGTTAAAATATATATGATTCTTCTCAGAACAGACGTCTGATGGTGTTTTACAATGCATTGTCAATATTTGTGTGGCACTGAGCGATGTTTTCCGCTTTTGTCAAGTGAAGGGTAAATATTAATTATCAAAATTATATACAGTAAAACCTCGATTATCCAAAATTGATGGGACCGAAGTATAGTTTCAGATAACATGATTCGGCTTATCGATTTTATTTTACATTGAAATATATTGGGGAAAATCGGGACCGAAAATTCATTTCGGAAATAAAAACAGGTTTTCCGGATAACCGAAATATGCAGATAAATTAGCGTAACAGGATTGTGAAAAGCAAAACCACTGATCACTTCAAAACTTCAAATATTTAGATATAAAATTAAGCGCTATAAAAGTTTTCATTTTGCATAATTTAATCAATAATTGGCAGTTAATTGTGATCACATAGGGACGCCGGGAAATATTCAGAAACAGATTTAGTAACATGGCATGGTGGATTATATTTATCTGAATGAATCACATCAGAAAGTCACAAATACAATCACGTCATGTTTTTTGTTTGATCTTGGTTCAGCAAAACTAAAACCAAATGGTCACCGGAAGTAATATTTTTGTATTTCTTATATTTAAAATCAAATCTCGGTTCTTTGCGCATAACTAATGAGCGACACTCTGCACAAAATATGCATCGAAACATACAAAGTATGATTAAAAGAAAGCAATCGTAATAGATTTACCGGAAGCAAAACATTCCTGGCATGCTGAGCACTCCGTTCCGTCATCTAACTCGAAGAATGTCATCTTTGGTTTAGGTCTATCTCTGTCTCTACATGGCATTCCTTCATTCTTACAAGACAATGTGGACCTGTCAGGGCATTCGGCGTCAACACCTGTAACATACAGGAAGGTGAAACGGCTCAATACGACTTTATACACATAAAGGTGTGGAAATATAGTGAGTAAAATCTCGCTTGGTCGATCCGGTGTTCGTGAGTTCAAACTTATTTAATGCCATAATTATGTTTCTCTCTTAGACACAACTATAGGGTACCTCAGCACGAGGCAGTGCCCGAGAGAGTGGTTTCAGTATATTTACATCTGTATTTAAATTACCTTATACCAAAGTCACTAAACAAAGAAACACAGACAAGTACAATTATAAGTTATTTACAGTCAAGTATTCATTTAAGTACAAACTAGTTTTCGTTGTTCAAAATTACGTATTCTAAGTTTCCGTTTAACGCGTGAATTGAAATAGTTTTTATGCTGACATATTTTTTATCATTCTTCCTTCTGTTTCTCCAATATCCAAGACTAGAGACTGTGTAGTTGTAAAAACATTGTAACTTTTTTTAAAAACAAACTAAAAGCACACTTATGTATTTGAAAGTAATAAAACAATGTATTTTGGACGATAGACTTGTCTCAGATTGCTACTGTTTTAACTAATAATGTATTTAGTATGTCCACGATATGTTATTAAAATGGTTAATTATTAAATATTGCTGGCATCGCATATCACTGTTTATTTAGCTTTGATGTTTTGTATGCGATTTGACGAAATGAATTCTGGTTAGTCTTCACACATGAGTGCAAGTCATTGTTTGCTTATACGATTAAAAGAAATAAATTTGCTTATATGACAAAACAGAAAACAATTAGATAACAGTATACTTACGATAGTTTATCAAAGCCAACACGAACAAAATCCAAACAAGACACTTTTGAAACATGTTGTATATATAGAAACAATCGACTCTAACAAAAAACGACGACGTTGGTAGATCAAATGATATCCGAGGAGCTATGTCGAATGATTTATGATTTCTAAGGAACATCGTATTTATAGTTTTCGATTGTCATTATATTAATATCACAATTATCGCTTTAGAGAAACTATTAACTGAAAATTAGTCTTAATGTGTATTTGCACATAAAATGTCAATACTAAATTGTTTATTAAATGCTAGAATTAACTATTGTCTAAATTATGTGACACTAATTGCATGGTCAGTATTTTCTCGTCTTGTGATATTTCCAGGAATTTTAAATGCTACATCTTAATAAGACAATTACTACAAGGAATTTGGCAAACTGAAATGGTAATATTATTGGTATTTAGTGATACCCAGACTATAATCTTAATCATGTTGTTTAAGTGTTGCTTGCATCTATTTTCGTCGAGCAATTATTGTATAATAGCTTTGATATATTCTAAGAATGTCTAAAACTGCGTATCATAATGTTAAAATGTTGATCAGAATGTTACTTAGAGTCTCACAGGACTAGTGCTTGACACAAAATAAATTTTGGCAGAGAATAGGATTAGTTGCCGCATATATTCTAAGTATCAGGTTCATTGGATGCCTCAAGACCCAAAACTCAATATTATCGGAATCATGGACATCGTGCTAGTATAAGACACTTTTGTATCAATAAAGTTTTATTTTAATTACAATGCTTCATATATGAGCATTCTTTGCTGAAGTCCACATCAATTAAAGTGATAAGATCGCTCGAGGAATCTGACGCTCAGAGTTATACATTGATTTCTATTGCGTTCTAATCATCATAGCACAATCGAATGAATGTTTGTAAGATGGAATGAATTGATCATTTTTTTTTATTTCTCTGCAAATTGTAGTGGATGCAACTACCTCGGTGTGCCTGAGCGTGGCTACGTTTTAAATATATAATTCGATATAACTAAATTATTCCACGTTACTAATGGCGGTCTCCATAGTAACAGCCATACATACACTTGACGACAGTAAGCGTCAGACCGTCTGGTAACTTTAGTAAACCACGGGAGGTAATTATTCTAATTCTAATATATTATAATATTTGGATTATGGTTAGATTGTGTGTTTCTCTATAATTTAAATCACTCTGTTTTAAATATCATCGACGTACTAAGAAATGTTTTTTTAACTTGTACGTAAATAAATTAACTGAATTATATTGTATTAATTATATTTTAATTGATAAGCGGTCTAAGTATAAAGCCAACGATTCCTGCGTCAGTACCATTCCTACAACATTCAAGTGAATGTTCTTTTGACTGAATAAGACACAATACTTGTTTTAGATCCATTCTTGAATGTCCAAACGGCATTTCGGGAAACGATTTGGCTAAATTGGTGTCTTATCGAGATGAACGTTACATAGAATGCTTCACCCAACAGTGATATTTGATAATAGTATTTTTGGGCATATCATGGCCACAGAAAAAAACATTGGCTAGTAGATGAAGGCAGTCTTACGGCCTAAAGATACATTGAGGTATTGGTATCATGCACTGTACTCTTTCTTCAAGATCATGTTGAAGTCACATTGTATCAATAGGACAATGCTATATCAAATTCAGTCAAAGTATCATCTGCTTACCTGTGCCAACACAATAAGTTCTGCCATAGCGGGCCTCTTCTCAGGGTCAATAGTTTATCTACTCTACTTGTGCCAATATGTTGTAGTAGAGGCAAATGGCAGCAGCACTCATCAATGAGTGTTGTGAACATGCACCTTTCAGTCACTTCATTTAAAAGACATACACAATTAATTTTCCTGCAATATGAACACCATGCATGTAATAAATGCCTCATTACCACCGCCCGCACGGATACTATATAGTGGCTACCCATTGATTACAACGACGCTTAATTAAAGTTATCAAGTGTTGTACTAATGGGATAGCATTTGAAGTGCTTAACATTGACAATTGACGTTTAGCTAAAAATGGATCCCATGCCAAGTTTCATGACAATGATGACATCAATGTGTTTTTGTTGTGACTTGACATTCACTTATTTAAATTTGAAAGCAATCACATTGGTTTAGGCTTCAGCATGATTTAACCATCAGTCATATCACACGGTATAACCGGATGAATGCCCTACAGAGTGATGACTACCCAACAGAGGTAAACACCGATGACGGATGAGTAGTGGTGTTATATTTCTTATCAGCAATTCTCGAATTCGGGCTTTCTTTTGGATCTAAGGATATGTGAATGACCACGAAGGTTGAAATGAACTATTCAAACAGTCTCGCATGCTATCTTTGCGGAATAAAGCTGATAGCGCCTGTTTATACACGACACGCAGAAAATAATGCTCAAATCTCACATTTATTGCCCGAAATTAAACAGTTTGCGATTGTTTTGAACTATTTAACCTCACAGATCTTACGAAATATCATCTATGAACAATTCTGTAAAGTTACAACTCTGTCCATGCTCTTAAACCGATGTTTGACCCTTCCAAAGAGACCCTGGTATGCGCAAAAATGATGACGTTTACCGCCGAGGAGATTTTGAGAGGATGACGTGAACGACAGATAATGAAAAAATATGGATGACGTTCACGGCTGAGGAAAAGAATTAATGTAATTGCCATTTTGCGCAGTTTCAGTCGTTTTTTACCCGGTAAAGCATGGAATCTTTGGAAATGTACATGTCAATGAGCATTTTTCAACAGAAAGTGTTGAATAGGATAGCCTAACACGTATATTATTCATATACGTATGTACATTTATTCAATATATACCGTCATTCTAGTTACTGTAGTCACTCGAAGAATCTATGACATTTGCAAGACAAATCTTTATCAATTTGAATGTAAAGATTCTGAAATCTAGTCATATATTTTCAGCCTAGTTCTGTTCCGACATTACATACATACTCAGCATACTATCCAATGTAATTTAATGGTAAGTGAAGCTAATCAAGACTATTCCGTCATTTTACTGTCATTTAAACAAGCTTCCCGTAATACCGTTTTTATACAGACGGGAAAGCAGTCTGCAGTCTTTCATATCTAAAGGTGTGCATGACTTCTTGAAGATAGGCTGAAGAAAGTTTTTTGTGATACTCAATCACGTCTTATACTTAATGCGTGCGTACGCAACTTTCAGTATCGAATTCAAATGTAGTATCGATGACATTTGATAAGTGTAAATGTATTGGACGTAGAAGATTGTATCTAAATTAAATAAGTAGCTGATTAATATAAATGACTGAAATGCTTTTGATTACGATTTTAAAGGTATCTTAAAAGCAGGAAACTCAGACTTAGACCTCATATGATGGAGTAATGTTGGTTTGTCAAGTAAATACTTCCTGCCCACAGGTAACTGTATCATTGAAAAATAATACAAAAATGAAAAGTTTTTTAGTTCACCTGATTTCATCAGGTGAGCTTTTAGGATCGATGAATGTCCGTCGTCCGTCCACAATTAGCTTGTTTACACTCTAGCATCCACAGCTCTGAACGAATCGTGATCAAACTTGCTCACAATGAATATAGCCACAATGTCTCGGAAAAGTTCGATTATGGGCAAAATTGGACAATAACTTCTAGAGTTATGGGCCCTTGACTTACACAATTTGCTATGTTTAGCTTGTTTACACTCTAGCGCCTTCATTTATTCACCAATCCTAATCATATTTAGAATGAATGTGTATGACCTTACGGTCTTTGACAAGTTGAGTTATGGGCCCTTGGATTATGAAATTTGCTACGTTTTAGCTTGTTTCCTTCATTGTTGGTTTTGATCTCAAAATCTACGTAAAAATGGATTATACGAGATGGAAACTATATTGTCTGGTCATTAATTATAGTTGTTCTCAAGTGAGCGATCAAGGGCCATCTTGGCCCACTTGTTTGTAAAATTTACACATCTATAGACTCTAATAGAAAATAAAACTAAATATCAATTTCTGTAAAAAAAACTTTATCAATGATACATTTACATGTGTGCCAGCCAATTTATGTTTAAAAGGGCTTGCTAAAAATATTTTTATCATGCACACCTGACATATAGATATGGAAGACTGCAGACTGCTTTACCGTAAAAACGGTATTACGGCAAGCTTGTTTAAATGACAGTAAAATGACGGAATAGTCTTGATTAGCTTCCCTTACCATTAAATTACATTGGATAGTATGCTGAGTATGTATGTAATGTCGGAACAGAACTAGGCTGAATTCTATATGACTAGATTTCAGAATCTTTACATTCAAATTGATAAAGATTTGTCTTGCAAATGTCATAGATTCTTCGAGTGACTACAGTAACTAGAATGACGGTATATATTGAATAAATGTACATATGTATATGAATAATATACGTGTTAGGCTATCCTATTCAACACTTTCTGTTGAAAAATGCTCATTGACATGTACATTTCCAAAGATTCTATATGCTTTACCGGGAAAAAACGACTGAAACTGCGCAAAATGGCAATTACATTAATTCTTTTCCTCAGTCGTGAACGTCATCCATATTTTTTCATTATCTGTCGTTCACGTCATCCTCTCAAAATCTCCTCGGCGGTAAACGTCATCATTTTTGCGCATACCAGGGTCTCTTTGGAAGGGTCAAACATCGGTTTAAGAGCATGGACAGGGTTGTAACTTAACAGAATTGTTCATAGATGATATTTCGTTAGATCTGTGAGGTTAAATAGTTCAAAACTATCGCGAACTGTTTAATTTCGGGCAATAAATGTGAGATTTGAGCATTATTTTCTGCGTGTCGTGTATAAACAGGCGCTATCAGCTTTATTCCGCAAAGATAGCATGCGAGACTGTTTGAATAGTTCATTTCAACCTTCGTGGTCATTCACATATCCTTAGATCCAAAAGAAAGCCCGAATTCGAGAGTTGCTGATAAGAAATATAACACCACTACTCATCCGTCATCGGTGTTTACCTCTGTTGGGTAGTCATCACTCTGTAGGGCATTCATCCGGTTATACCGTGTGCATATTAAAACGCATTGCATGCGTAATATTTATTATTCCGACAATTTTTAGCGACTTCTGTAAGATTACCATATTTGGTGTTGGGATGAATTTCCCCAAATAGCCTTTGCCTAGTGTTGACGTTGACGGTCATCAACGTTAAAATGGCGCTAAAAGGTGACCAAAAGAGAGCGACGTCATAACATTATGACGTCAGTATTGAAGCAGCGCTGTTCAATGTAGCGCTGGACATAACGTTTTTCTACTATGTAACAACATTTAATTGGGCCTGCAAGTAATTACAAAATAAAAGATATCCAATATGGAACGACTTACTTTGAACAGGCGTCAAAAGACGACTGGTGACAAAATAGATTGCATTCCGGCTGGTGATGGGTTACCAATATGGACTACAATACCCCTCGACGCAAAATTGCCGATGATGCAAAATCCTAAAGGATCCGTGGTGCTTTTCACTACTAAACTAGGAGAACCCGTAAGTATTTTAATACATTGAACACAAAATATAATTATGAACGTAACCTTCCGGATATGATTTTAAGAAATGAAATTTACTGTTGGGTACTGTAAAGGTTACAATTTGGTTCATGTAGCCTACCTCCGTAAAACACACGAGAAACAATTAAATTACCCACTGTAGTAAGCATAGCTTTAGTAATCTGTTTAAATTGTGGTCATTCAAAATAGAATAGCCTTTACTCGTATTATATCACATGCCTATTTGTAATGTTATTTATCGACATTAATTAGTTTAGTTTATTTTACATCGATTCAAGAGCATGTTCTTACAATTTAACTTATATTAACTACTCTCAATGACTGCTTCCTGGATTCTGATCAGTACTCGCGCTTAAAGAAGGGATTGTGAAGATTCCGCTCAATATCCAACACTGACGGGATTCGATCGAACCCACAACCTCCGGTTAGGAATCCGACGCCCTACACCACTGCTCCTCCCATCGACATTAGACTACACTAACTACAGTAGTCTGCTTTACACGATTAACCAAACATTAAAAAAAATGTATCTATTTCATAATCGTAGATTTTAATTATGATTGTTAACATAGGTCTATTAATCTTTTTTGTCATTTAAGAAACATCGTTGTAAACAAGAGTATGATTTTGATTTACGGGACCCTAACGGTCAGTACATATCGAACGAATACCAGCCCCTACATGACCCTCATCTTAGATCTCACTTCAATACTCAACTAATGCGCCGACACTTGATCAAGAAAGGTTTTATATCAGAAGATGGCAAAGTTCTATGTTCCCTGAAAGAGTTTAATCAATACAGGCAGTATTTGAGACACATTTATTTCTTGGAAATTGCCAAGGATAGAAAGGAAGAGGTAATTATTGAATTCTCCAAAATATATCCAGGCTAATGATTATATCGATAAAACTCATGAATAGAACGGTATCCAAATATTTTAGAACTGCATTATTTCTTTGTACAAATGTACAACAAAAATGCAAACATAGCAGCAATGATCGCTAGCTTGTCCGGGACGTTGTGCGGTTGATAAAATTCTATATAGTGTTGGAATAGCGCTGATTGCTAGTTATCATCAAGGACTTATATGTACATGTATGTATATAAGTCCTTGATATCATCTAAATAAAATTAGATTTTATATGTCTAGCACGTCGTTTTCTGTCGTTTATTTTTTGTTGCTTAATATGGCTATTGCCTTAAACCTTTATGCTTCATATACAGTCAAACCTGTGAACAAAAGCCACCACTGGGAAAGACGTAATATGACCTTTATTGAGTGGTCTTTATTCGCAGTTCATTTTGATCTAAATGATCAATGGGTTTTTAAAAGTGTAACCCTTGTTCACAGGACGGTCTTTAATCGGAGGTGGTCAGTAACACTGGTTTGACTGTTCATGTCGATGATAAATCGCCTGTTTACGAAAAAGAATTCTTTCATTGCATAATCATATCCTTATTTAGTCTCATTCGCCGGTATTTCTGTTTCACGTATGAAAAGATTCGAGAAAAACAATATTGTATTGGTTAATTATTAATACTTGGGTAGGTTTAAAAGCTAGCATGACTTGAGTAGTGTACAAAGCGCTTTTTCTATGTTCGTTGTATACAGTTATAACAAGAATAACTATAACAAAACGTTATAGGTAGACTAATTACAATAGGCATATTGATTTATGTTTTTTGTATGAAGTTGCTTTTTTCATAATGGATATGGACTGTATATTTTATTCAATCCTCCATTAAGAAGAGTATAAAATATTCATATGATATGAGTAATACACATTATAATGACAATCATGAGTATTTGAGAAATGAATAAATTCATGTATATAGTTCACAAGCATATGGTAATATCATACCCTACATCAATCAAATAGAATCAACCCTAAATATTAACGAATTCACCATAAATCTGAGCACTATCATACAACCACATATTGAACTTCAAACAGCCACACAACAACTTATCTAGGCAATGCCTTCATGATTTACTTACCTGTCAACTATTAATAGATTCAGTCATCACCATTAGCCAATCAAATGGCCAGGATTAGCCAAACTAGTAATAGACACTACACTATATACTCGCAAACAGCTATAATAAACTTATATACTCATAAGTATAATTCATCTAGAATAATATGAATACAATTGAAAATAAAATTCGAACAGAATATATAAAATTTACGTTTGTATTGTGTTTAGCTAGATGGGCGTCTGACACAAGCGTCCGAACACAGACGAGATATGAACCTTGACAAAAAGATGTCACGTGGAAGTCTCGTGCGAAGACGTTTACAACAACAGAGAGATCGAGATTTAAATACGTGAGTCATTAGAGTCACTGAACGCAACTTTGTACTAAACATCATTAATTACTGCCTGCATGAAACATGCCCCAAATAATAATATAATAATTAATATATAAGAATAGTTTAACACAACGGAATTTGAGAGTGTCGATGGTGAGGTGGATAGAACGTAATCTCATGAACTAACAGGCATGAGACTAATTACAGATCCACAACCCCTATTTGACTTTATGAATCATTATGAAAAATTTCGTCACGGCTTAAAACACTTGGTCAAACTACACGGGTGGTGACACTTTTCGTTTTCAGTACTAGATGTACATACTATTTATTTAGAATATAATCATGAATGAAGTACATGAATATAATGTTAACTCAGCAATGCCTTCTTACCAACCTCTCAACCCACCGTTAAAAGTTTAGGACCAAGCCAATTATTTAAGTGATTTATAAAATGTTCACTTCGCGACGTTAGTCGTTAATCTCTGACAGAAGATATGTTGTTTAAGTGTTACGTTTTGATATGAGAAGTAAGATGATGTTAATAATATATTATACAAATGATCATTCTGTTTCACAGACTAAAGAGAAACATCAATGATAAGGCTTATACTTTAGAACGTCGTCTTAAAGCAATACGTGAAGAGATGACAAGACGTGAGCGAAAACAAAGAGAGGATGCAGAGAGACGTCAAATGGCAGTCTTCAAAAATCAACAAGAGGTGGATTATCACATTATTTTCCAATTCTATCTTATTTCCCATAAGTCAATTAAAGTTAAACCCAATCGGAACTCCTCGGCGCTTGTCAAAAGAAAAGTGCTTCAGATATAACAGACAGGCCGCCATTTTGTTGTTGTTGTTCACGGGCAACTTTTCTTGGGAATCCAACAATGGTCTCTTTCAATGGGAACTTGGGACCCTTTTTATTAACACGTTTGAATGTCTGTAATTCTTAGAATGATTATTGAAAATGAGTACCTAGTGTTGAAAAAGTAGTGACCGTATACCGAATAACGAGGCGTATTTCCCAATTACGTAAATGCCCGAGTAGTTACGATTGAGTAAGAGAGTATTAACTTACGTCCAACTGAACTCACACTGACCAGCTGAATAAAGCACAAATAATATACAAAGAATTCAATTGAATTTTCATTCAGACTCATATAAAAACATTTATTTTTTGAGGTCAGCAATGCACTACATGAACAATATTTATATTTCACTATTTCGTAGAATGAACACAGGAACTTAATGATGCTGAAGAGATGGAGAAATCGTGACAGATTGAGAACCAAATTACTTGATGATCGCGAGACCCAGACGAAAATGCGAGCCGAATTAAAGGTGCATGTTTTACATTCAGTCAAACCTGTGAACAAAGGCCACTCTTAGGGAAGACAAAATGAGGCCTTTATTGACAGATGACATTTATTCGGAGGTCAAATTGTTCTAAATAATCAATAACGTTTTTTAAAAAGAATGGCCTATATTCACAGGGTGACAATTACTTGGAGTTGACGGTAATTTAATGAGGTTAATTAATGGGTTAAATTTGTGGTCAGGTTAGAATTTGTGTTAGCTTTGGGTAAAGCGATTGTTTAACATTTTGGTTAAGATAATTTTTGGTAAATTGAGTCCTTGTGTCTGATGTTGGCAATTAACTAAGCCATCCGGATCCTCTGTTTGTCTGCTTGCTCGTCTTAATTATATTGCCGAGGTCCAGTACTAGGGTTTGGTACAAGAAAGGCAGACAATTTGTTTCTGATTAACATTTGGTTTATCTCTTAACTATAACTTCAAGTTTAAACCAATGATATATTTTAACCAATATTTATACAATTCGGCGCTGTGAAGAAATAACCTTTTATATGTTCTTAAATAAAAACCAATACTTCAATAATTGTATTCATTGTTGTTTTCATATTTCAGTGTATAGAAAAATGGACAGCCCGAAAAAATGCCCAAAGTTTAATGATGGAGAAAACCAAAGAATTGTTGAAACAAGAAGAAGATGAACGTATAACTAGTATCAGTCATAGAGAACAGACAATAAACAAGAAAAGGGAGAAACTCGAAAGTATGGGATAACAATATATGAACATTTGTACTATTATATCATATCAGAAGTTGTAGATTTTCGTCTTGAGAATGTATTGTTAATTTTAATATATAACGGCCCTATTTTCTACATTATTTCAACCTCTGATCTAATGGAGACTAATATAAAACGAAGTTTGGGAGGGGGGTATATTGGAGTCACTCTGTCGGTTGGTCGTTCCACAGGTGACAGTATCAGTGTTTGGTCGACAAATGCAAAAAATACAATTCCCGTCACTGATCTTATATATACTATCAAGGTATAAAGCCTACTATATGTCTATGTGCCAAACAATGTGGAACATCGCATATCGTTGTTTCAGCACAGCGCTGAAGGAAAATTGCTACATATGTCATTCAGATTAACTATGACATATTAATTCCTACTTGTCATCTACTTAGTTTAAAATGTAGGGTTGACACTAAGTCAGAATCAAAGTACTGAAAGTACTCATAGAAACTTTCACTGCAGCATTGAATGGGAACTAGATTATCAATTGCGTGGCGGGTGTAGAAAATGTAGTTTTTTGGTCCACATAAAAATTAATGCGAGTTGAGTGAATGACGGATATGGAAAGCTGAACTATATATAACGTTCAGTTTCCAATTAAGCAGTAAACAATGTTTATATAAAACCCTTTGGTGTATTTAGAAAAGATAGAGAAACAGAAGCAAACGTCACGTGAAGAAAAACAGA
The DNA here is from genome assembly GCA_964023205.1 of Lutraria lutraria. Classification (NCBI taxonomy): domain Eukaryota; kingdom Metazoa; phylum Mollusca; class Bivalvia; order Venerida; family Mactridae; genus Lutraria; species Lutraria lutraria. The sequence continues at coordinate 11,305,394 of OZ026846.1, read as the reverse complement.
AGAAAGATGATCATTACTTCAAGCGTCTGGAGGAGAAACTGGCTTCCGGTGATTACAGAATATGGACAAAGAGAAAAGGTAAGTCATACATCAAAAAGTATGAAAATCGTTGCAGCTGAGCTTCAAATGAAGTTTTCAGCGTTTGTAAATTTATGTTTAATATATACTACTTGGAAGGTGTGAAAATGGTTACAAGAACATTTATAATCACAGATATACATCTAATTACAATACAGGGTGCATCAGTATACTTTTAGCGGGCGATGGACAAAGTACATGGTTTTAAATTGGCGGATTAAAAAAAATCGCCAATATTTGAGTACCGCCAATTTTTTGTTTTTGTTAATATTGAGTTTTACGCCCCTTTTCAACAGTCTGAGTCATATGAGGCGAACAGTTCACCTTACCATCGTTCCTGGGAAGAACCAGTACTACTTGAAATATCATTATCCGTAAGCAACTGTCTACTTTCTCAAATATAGAGACATGGTAGGTAGCGGGTCTCGAACCCACGACCCTCTTATCAGTGAGAGGTTAAAGTGATTTGTAGTCAGCGACATTAACCACTCGACCGCGGTGGCGGGTCCGCAAATTTTTAACTTTAAAAAAAGAGACAAAATTCCCCCCCCCCCCGCCAATTTAAAGACATACCAGTGGCAGTCTGTTAATTACATAACTGTACAATGTAATTTGAATGAATTTCTCTGGTATTAACTTTGATTCAAATTATCACGTGTCATGATGTATCTTTAACAGAAAGAAAGAAATCACCGAAGAAGACGTTTTTAAGTACCTGGAAATTGCAGGATGTTCTCCGTACATTTGAAGTACCCGACATGAAAAGTAGTAAGTTGTCGTTAAGATAAGTGCTTAGTTTTTTGTATGAGAGAAAATTTGGAGTTTTGTTCGAATTATGACATATTTTGATATTTCAGGAGGTAACGATATTGAAGTTGACATAGTAAAGAACGGCTAAAAAATGTAGCGGTTACATTTTTATGCCCCCGTATCAAAAGATCGGTGGCAAATATTGTTTTTGATCTGTATGTTCGTCTGTCTGTATGTCAGTTTGTACCAAACTTTACCCTTGCCCATAAAATCAAAACGCATCCAGCTGCAATCATCGAACTTCCTATTTTGGTTCCTGATGACAACCTTTACAGCACCTGTGCATTTCCAGATCAGTAGGACGAAAGTCACCCGAAGAGGCATTGTGTTTTTAAGACACATCTTGTTTTAAATGATACATGTATTGCGATAATGTTCATTAATTGAATGTTAAATCCCATATCATACTCACCTAGTGTTCATTAATTCAGTGTTATATCACATAACATACTCACCTAGTGTTCATTAATTGAATGTTAAATCACATATCATACTAGTACTCACCTAGTGTTCATTAATTCAATGTTATCATCACATATCATACTCACCTAGTGTTCATTAATTGAATGTTAAATCACATATCATACTCACCTAGTGTTCATTAATTGAATGTTAAATCACATATCATACTCATCTAGTGGTCATTAATTCAATGTTATATCACATATCATACTCATCTAATGTTCATTAATTCAATGTTATATCACATATCATACTCACCTAGTGTTCATTAATTCAATGTTATATCTCATATCATACTCATCTAGTTTAAGAAAACCAGAAATATTGACTGCACTAATTTTACTGAATGTACAATGACTCCAATAAAAACATGATTGACTGTTCCATTAAATATCCAGACGGTTGCAACCTGGCTATTACAATGGTCAGTAACATCACCATTGACTTGCTCTAATAGATAGGAGTTAATCTAATTTAAAATTATGAGCGTGAATGATTAACTCTTAAACATTATACAAAATGACGTTGTAATTGAATTTGCAGACCAAGCAGATCCAGCTCTAATGGAGATGTTGAATGATGCCATAGATAACGCTGTACATATAGTCGTTGATCAGTCTGTAAGTCTTTTAATATGTTATTTTATATATCGAGACTCATGCTTTGATATTAGTTACTTTATCATCATTGTTCAACATGTGATTAGGACTGTCAACCGATGTTGCTGTATTGTTTGGTGAATTTGATAATACAGAGATAAAAATAGAACAGAATTCACGGATATTGGATGCTTATTTAATACGTTATACTAGTAGTTGCATAGACTAGCTGGCCAATTTTGAGAATGTTTTCGTTTTATTTCAGTAATAACTCTTTCTCGACCTTATTAATACAAAATCGATGTTATTCTAACAACTAACAAAGGTCTTACTATTTCTTGTTTAAGAATGATTTGGAGTATCAAGTACAAGCCAGGGACATAGTCGATGACGTCATTGCTAAAGTTAAAAATGTAAGTGGATTCTACACGTACATAATCAATATTTATCGCCATATTTAGTAATAGATCACAGGTGAAACAAAACTGTGTTAACTGTCTTTGCGCTAACCCACTGTCTAAATTATATCAAAACAGTGTATTCGGGCTAGTGGTATATCATTTATATCCAATGGCCCACTCAAAGTTTGGGCTAGTGCAATAGCTCGAACATTGTAAAGAGAGATGATTTACCTCATATGACTTAACCACTAACTAGATAGATATATTCGGTCAACCAAAAGTAATAAATAGTGTCCATGTATTCTGGGTTTTTACTACCAGAATTTTACTGTAGGTTACTAACCCCAATCAGCTTGGTATATAACGATATATTAGTTATACATTGCATATGGCTATCAATTCACCTATCCTGTTTCTTACCAGTACAAACTTTCCAGCCGGCAACTTCTCCACACATTGAATCGACATTTTGGGTCATATTTCATAGAAGGGTATGGTCTACATCAATCGGGATTCGAACCCGGATCAACGAATTTTAAGTCCACAATTTAAGCACACTTCCACTGGACCATGGCAGCCTTACAATATAATTATACAGTTGTCTATCAAGCATAATTCACGTATTTCAATGCATATCTAAGACCATTGGAAGTGATAAACACTAGTCTTACTATTTCACAAAGTTCTATGTAGATATTAAATTTAACCCTAGAAAGTCTTAATTGGTGATTAAACAAACAGCATTGTATACACGTTTTATATTGTTATGTGATGTATCTAAATACTTATTTTAACTCTGGTTATTATCCGTCTCCTCTCCAGGATCTTTATCCACAGTTCCTTCAATTGCTTGATGTCGACAATAATGACGAAGAAAATGACGGTACATGTATATATTATCTAGACTTTTCATGTACATTATGTAATTGTAGATGTATACAATTTATTAATGCATTTTTGAAGTTTTTCATGTCATAATTTACATCCAGTTGGTCCATTTCAATTTTGTAAAATGATAACACTGCAGTCAACCACACACACAATAAGTATCATTCGTTGAATGGATACGTTTTCTGGACATTTACTCTACTGCAATCTGTATTACCAACCTTACGAAATGTTTTGTTCATATTCAGCAATGAAAAGTAAGTCAGTTCGGTTCAGTTCCGACGAGGCAGAGATCAAAACAGACCATTCATCATCAAATGAAGCGTTGTGCTTTTTAAAGCCAGTAACAGAACATGTGCTGACACCTGTAGCATCTCAATTGGAAATTGCCAAACTCGAAGCTGAAGCAATTCTAGGCTCACCAGAACTTTTAGATAAAACAAGTTCGGTCACGTTTGTTGAAACATTGTTACTGAGACTTTTAGATGACCTTAATAGTGGTAAACTTAATAAAGATGAAATTATGAAGCTCGCGTCTTACTCAATGGATATCATCCAATCTGCGGAAACTGACAACAACCAAGATGACGTTATTGTGGAAGTTCCAGAAGAGGCTGAAACAGAAGGTCCGTATTTAGCAGCAAGTTCTTCATCCGTTATTGCAAAAAAGATGGTAGATTTTACTCTTAGTAAGATTTTAAGTGACGTACAGACTGGCAGTGTACATCCTGAGGATATAGCCTCTTTAACTGTGTCACTGATGGACAATGTGGCTGGATGTGATAGTTGGGAAGCCGTATCAGACAGTGATTCAGCATTGGAAGATTATATCGATTCCACTCTGCAGAGGGCATCATCGACTGCGAAAGATAAAAGAGAAGATTCGCCAGTATGTGATGCTATGTTAGACGATTTCATGGTGTCGACATTAAAGAAACTCATCCACGACTTAGAGGAAGAGGTTTTGACATTAGAGCAAGTTCAACACTTAGCTGCATCAGTCACAGAAGAAACAAAAAGTATCATTCCACTTCCTACTGGCAATGTAGAAAGACAAGAAGATGTACAAACCGTTCTTCGTGAATTATTGGTACAATTGCAATCCGGATATTTCGGTATTCAGACAATGTATCAAGTTGTATTTGCTATTGTGTGTGCATACAACACCATGAAGTCTCCATCTAATAAAGGAATTGAACACCACTTCGCAGAACTTCTTAATGAACTGTTGCTTACAGTTGAACAGAAAGCAGCCAGTGGAGGATTAGAAAACGTCAATATTAACATTGTGCACGAAGCCACGACAAGATTGTCACATACAAAGCTCGACTCAAAACAAATTGAAAACATATCCTCATGTTTAGTTGATAACCAAGCTGTGTCTGATTGTGGCATATCAGTAACGGACAGTAACAGCACTAAAGTGGAAAAAGCATCGGAAGTCATATCAAAAGCTAAATCAATGTTTGAAAATGGTAAAGATGATACCGCGTTACAGCAAGGTATGGAGAATATTGCCGAAGCTGTTATCAATGCTGTTCAAGATCCGTGCGCGTCTCCAACATTTGTTGATGTGTTCATGAATGTCTTACAAGAATTGAAACAAGTTGTAGAAAAGATAGAAGGCAGTCATGACATGTCGGCAACTGATTTACAAGATCTAATTGACAAAATCGCATCAAATTCCATCAGCCAAGATGTTCTTCTGGAAATAGCCTCTTCTGTTTTACGAGTAATAAGATCCCCGGTGAAATCGGAATCCTCATTCGAAGCAGTTTTGGCAGTTACAGGCTCCTTAAAAGCAGTATTAGTAGACGTTAGGGATGGTACATTGGATGATTCTTTTATTCAAGAAATGATTGGATCCCTTAAAGTGTGTCTGACTGCAGCAGAATCAAGAGGTCGAAAAACGCCATCTTTTATAAACTCTCTTTCATCTTTCCTGAGGAACGTACTCGACCAATTGTCGTATAAAGTCCAAACTGGAGAACTGTCCGAAGAGGATATAGCTGAATTGTCACAGATGTTTAAGAACAAAATAAGTCGTTCAGATGATACACCAGAAAAGGAAAAAGTGATCGAAAATAAAACACAAGCAGTGCAGGAAGAAGCAAATACAGACACACCGGATTTAACCAATATTCTGCACCATATACAAAATTTTGTCGATAATGCTCAGCTTGATGAGTTAAATGCAGAAGAAACACATGACATAGGGCAGAAACTTATTGAATGTGGGCAGAAATTAGTAAATTCATTCAGAGACAAAACATCGGTCTCAGCTACTCCATGTACGGAAACTGTTGCTGACAATATCGTTGAGGAAGTTATAAAGAACTTACAACTGGAAATAGAAAGTGGAGTAATATCAACAGAGAGACTCAAGGAGGTCACAAAAGTAATTATTGACTCTACATCATCGTCAGACATAGCAAACGAAATTGTGACCAATACATTTAGAGGTATTCAGAGAGATATCAATGGAGGCTATCACCCTGCAAATATTTCTTCAGTACCTTCACTGAATCACTCGCCATCTGCATCAACAGTAGCATCTCATATCGTCATGCAAACAATTGATTCAATTGGCAAAGATATATTGTCGAAAGGAATCCCTCCAGCAATGATATCATCACTTGCGTCAACAATTATTGCTGATCTGTCAGGCGAAAATCCATTGATAAGAGCATTACCTGAAGAATTCCAGCGATTTAAACCGACCATTGTAAATATAATTCAGTGCTTAAAAGAAGACAAAGTGAGCGAGTCATGCGCTGAAAGTATGTTTTGTCTCATATTAGAAAAATACAAAACGTGTGTATTAGAACGGCATGCCGAAGAAAAAGACGCGGAAAATCTATCAAGTGAAGATTTATCACTCATCAACACACTTGTAGTGGAAACACTTGATAATGTGAGGAGAAGCGTTACCAAGGGACGAATGGAGTATAAAGCGTTTTCTATACCGTCCATACCACACTCAGAAGACTCTTCGATAATCGCCATTGATCTCATTGATACTTGTCTAGACAACATCAAAAGGAGTGTTGCTGCAGAGAAAGCAATGCCTGAGCAACCGAAACATGACTTAGTCGATTTCATATTAGAAATTCTAACACGGCTGCAGTCTGAGCTTGTAGATGGAACAATATCAAATCTTTCTATGGCTCATTTCTACAAAGCTATTTCTGATGACAGTGGTGATATGAAATCACTAGAAGCAAATGCAGCGGGTAATCTATCAATTGTTGTCAATGACATCAGGAGATTCCGGGAACATTCCGAATTCGTCCATCGTATCATAGAGACGTATCTTATGCCCGACAGATCGTCTGACGAAGTATTCAGCGATCCACTTAAAGCTATTGAAGTTATACTTGTAAATGTAAGTTCTGAAATTCTTACCAAATTTGTTAAAGCCACTTTACAAACAATTTTAATGGAAATACGATCAGACAGTACACCAATTACTGATAAAACACCGTCAGCATACGTCCTCCGATCAGCCTCATCTATTATAGCGGAAAATGTTATCAAAGAGGTTGTAAGTCGTATTCGACAAGATATGAGTAAGTCAATTCATAAAATCCATGGAACTGTTTGCAAACAAGATATCGAAAGGGCTGCAAGTAGAATTGTGAATGAGTCGCCAAGAGCGGCTGCAAGGAAATCATCACCTTCTGGATCAAAGAATCAAGACAGTAAACATAGTTTATGTTCTACATCGAAGGAGGTTGAAGATTTGGTTTTAGAAACAATTCACAATATTGTATCTAACCTAAGATTGGAACAGTCGATGAAATCGCTTAAAAGTAGTAAAGCGTCTTCAAGCACTTCTTTAGAAATCGAAGACTTTGTTCTGAGCAGTTTACAGTCTATTATTGTTGATCAACAAGATATGCGATCACAGATCGAAATTTGTGTGGAAAAAACATCGAGTAAATATGGCGGATCATCAATTGAATTAATGTCAGGAGAAAGTAAAGAGGCTGTGACATACGTGAATGAAGTATTACAAAATGTATTGCGAGAGATGAAAGAAGAAATTGCCATCAAAGAAGAAGAGTCTGGAAAAGGATCCGATATGGAATCATGCAGTGTCCAGACAATGATACTAGAGTGCTTACAAAAAGCATTATCTGACACTTTAGCTCCGGATTCCCTGAATGCTGCTGTTGAGCTATATCATCAAGATGATATAAGGAAGATTTTGCTAGAGAGTGTAACAGCTACCATTGCAAATATACGAGATGACAAGTTCTCACATCATGATATGGATACAATGTACAAAGCATGCAAGCGTTTCTTTGACGAGGTCGATCCAGAGTACGTTGTCGAAAACGTGGACACTGTAACACCAAATATGATTATGCAGCTAATGGATCAAGTTAAAGTCAAAATTGAAGCACTTGATCTTGACAATAAAACGTTTGTTAAAATATCAACTCAGTTGGCGACGTTAGGTATGGATTCCACTCCACCATACAAAACTGCATCAGATCATACCACGAGTGAATCATCTGTATCATCTTCCTTTATAAGCGAGCTTGTTCAGGACGTAATCACGCATATTTCAGCGCAACTGAATAATGAACTGTCCGACAAAGAGCGTAATAGATCACATGATCATGGTGAAGTTAATATATCACATTCTAATGTAAGTGAATGTAAACATGTGTCCCAGACAACAAGTAAGAACAGTAGTGTTAAAAATGATGTCAACTACAATAGGCGTGTATCAATATCGACAGTAAGTAGTAATACATCTGTACAAAGTATCGCTTCTTCTAACGAATCCCTAGAAGACGAAAATATTACTGTTAAACAATCTGTACCGCTTAAAGAAAAGCAAGGTCACAGAAACCAGCGACCAACAAAATGTTACCAAAAAGGCCAGACATCTCCAAGTACTGGAAAGAAACTTTTGAAGAGGTCTAATGAGGCACGACCTGTTATTAGACAGTATCCAAAACCAACCAAAATCAGCTCTGATCTATCGAAGGCAACACAATATACGACAAATAAAGTGAAAAACGTGCCTTGTGTACAGGGTCAATCTTCACAAAGACTCAATCCAGTTGTTCATCAGACTTCTCCAGCAATGCCTCCAAAAACTTCCAAAGATAAGTCTAACAAGGTACCTCTGAAACCTGCTACATCTAAAAATAAATCCTTCACAAAGTCACCCAACAAAATTAATAAAGCAAGACCGAAATCTCCTTTCGTACGACCAAATGAAGCGAAGACTCAGAAAGGAATTCTCAAGACTGAAGAGAGAGAACAACCGCATGAACTTCGATCCTTGTGTGGGGCTCATAGAACTAAACTGTCGTACAAAGATGTGGGAGATTTGACGGATAACAATTAGGTAAGTATATCTTCGATGAATTTTATTCATTTTCGAAAAAAGCGTTCCGTTGTTAAGTTAATTAAACCATCCTGACAATTTTCGATATTCCACATTTCCCATAAGCGGCCACTTCCGAATGAAGGACACCCTGTGAATAAAGGCAATTATTTTAAGTACACGTACCGTCATTCTTTGATAATCTAGAACATAATGACCTCCGAATAAAGGCAATATGTCAGTAAGTATTTCCATAGGGTGACCTTTGTTCATAGGTTTGACTGTATATGCATATTTAGTATTAAGGTGGATCCAAACGATTGAAATTACGTCGTTTTTGACGTCAAAACGGTCATGTTTACGGTATTTATAGTGCCTCTCTGAAAATAACTATCGGTCTATCAATTTATGTAGATATTTAATTAAATAAAAACTCAATAGCGGAGAATAAAATTACCTACGCGTAGGTACAATATTGATGTTCATGATTTAATTATATGCATGTGCAAGTAAAACGATTTTAAATGTAAAGTTTAGTGGTTTTTTCTTCGCACTTCCAAACTTAAATTATCTTTATTAATGTATTTCTATACAACACATATCTTCCGAGTCATAAAAAGAGTTATATAGTGTATTTAAACGTTTTCTGTTTTTACAATCCTTTGTATTTAAGTGTTATGGAGGTTGTTCCTCAAGAGAGGGCTGCTCTGGAGAGTTTGCTCTGTATCTTTGTTTCTTTCTTACATTTCTTAAAATGTTTAATATACATTCATATATAACTAGATCGAGATGTGTATCTTTCATGTCTTTTCCAGATTGTTGTTATATCCTGCACAGAATCAACAAAACTGATTACTGATGAAAAAATGACGTTTTAATGAATTTTGTATGTTTATATCTGAATTGTGTGTATAAATAATATGAATAAACTTATTGAAACTAGCAACAATTTTCTGACTGTGTATTTATTTATGAGATCTAGCTCAGGCGGTGAGTTGGTTTATTGATCGACAGTATTTTGAGACATCGATCATCACACAGGCATTCATTTTCTCTACGCAGCACATTTTTCCTTAAATAAGTGAAAATAAGCATGATAATTATTTCCTCAAACAGTATGTAAATATACAGAGTTCAACGTCAGATCACCAGAACATAGCTGGCCGGACCTACAGCTGAGAATAAACTACCTATATATATATATACGAAAATAAAAAATACAATGATTAAGATATTAATTCAATCAAGGACTTATATACATACTATGATGAAAATGATTAAGTCACACATAAAATAGATTGAACGCTGTACAACAAGATACTCGCATTGTGACTGTATGTATATACCTGCCTAGATAAAACAATTTATATTTATTACAAATTTGAAGTTTCGGATCTAATCCGAAAATTAATTAATAATCCAACTTCTTATTATATAATAATGATATTGCATAATATGTAACTTTGCATAAAAATTTGGTACTAGCAAATACACTTGTAATAGATACCGTTTTCATAAGAAATATGACGCAAAGATAAAATTACCTATACTTATGATTGTATTTACCGTTTGTAATTCTAAAAATAGACATGACATTCAAGAAAGTGCTATACTAGAAAGTAAGCCACGTTGAGTTTGATTACGTGTCGATTGTACAATAATCCACGTACGTTACTAGACATCTTTCGAAGCTGAATATCTTTATAAAACAGTTCTCACTAACAAACTTCATACACTGTCTATTTGTTATATTCATTATACATATTATTGCCCTATACATTTTGAGAGTTATTAGTTGGTAAAATAGTTGGATGTCTGGAGAATCACAAACCTTTTGAAGTTCTTGAAGAGAACAGAAATACGCTGTGAATTAAATTGAAGTTCATAACATTCAAGGTAGGATTTTTTCTAAACTGAAAATTGATATTTTTTCGGATATGAAGATAATTTTACGCTTTTTAATGGAAAGGGGAGGCTACTCAATCGGAATTGTTTAAACATTTTTGGTACGCTTACTTCCCTTGATGTTTTCTTTTGAAATATTAATTGTAAGCCTTACTTTTGTTATATTTCATTCTTTGATTTCAGATTATATAAAGATGAACACAACGGATGTACCATCGTCTTGTACTCGGGACCTTGGGAATGTTAAATCGTATGATGAACGGGACAGCGGGAACTCTGTGTTTACATCATCACAGTGCACGAGTAGCAGCGTGCTGTACGTCGTTGCCTGGGCGACGCTAGGACAAGCTTTGTGCTTCTTGCTTGTAGCGATGGTAATGGATGACATACATATCCTTCCTACTGATCCAATAACGATGATAGGTACGATGTATGTTATCATGGGGTTATTGTTTATGGGGACCTCTTGTCTTCTGTACAAAATGAAGCAAAATAAAGCATCTACATGCAAGGAGATAAATTCCCCAATCCACAAGCCGACGATAAGAGATGATGGGACCGAAATGTGTTCACAGAAAGAACCTACTGATGGTCTTAAAGAACGCAGTTTACCTGACATAAACGAACACCAGACAGAGCATGATTCAAACAGTACTCCAATAAAAAATGAACTTATATCAGATCCTGACAGTCAGTGGCAAACGTTGGATTGTGGTGTACGCGCTCGAATTAGAAAGGAAAGTTCAAATATCACAGACTCACTGGAAAAGTAGTGTCAATAGTATGGTTCTAATTTGTCTAGTACAAGAATTGAGACCATTGAAGTTTCCACATGCAACTTACATTAAATGTGTTTATTGTTATTCAGCCATGTATATATGTGTACATGTACACACATTAACATTTGGTCTAATCAAGTCTTAATTGTAGTTATTTACTCATGTATGTATCATTTGTTTACTGTAATATTATTAACTATTAGAACCATTGTAATGTCATAATACATTTTATATGTTTTATATAAAAACCTTTGTATAGTTTATTTATCGCTATATGACCAAAAGTAAAGGAATATTGATCATAGATAAGTTCTTCTTATTTCGTAGCCTACAAGCTGTTGCGTCTTTACTACCAATATCTGTATATAAGACAAAACTGTCCACAGCAAGTATATCAGGAACAGTAACTTGGCAGTCATCAGTATCTCCGGCAGTATGAGGCAGTCAAGAAATACATGTATTAATTAATATTTATTTTAGGACTCGTGCACATCTCAATCAGATTTTGTTAATGTATAACAGGTATTCGTAACAACTGGCAACAAACGCGTATTAATTACAATGCATTTAAGACGGTTTACCGTCGAGTCGTATAAATATCTATATTCATTACTGATATTTAGTATAATTATATTTACAGAGATTATTCATATCGCAATATATACAAAATACCATATATACACTTACTGTTAACTGCTTCCTAAAGTTGGTTCCGTCATCTTCTGGTAATAACAAAAAACAAAACAAAAACACCAGAAGAGTGGAACGACAGTTGTCAGAATCTGAGACATATATATAGATAACATGTTGTGTATGTCTCTCTACAACAATTAATATGAACATGATTTAAACAAATACACATTATCCAGAATTAAAGCATATAAATTTTACTAGATCCTTTTTCAATGATCGAGTTACTCACTGTGTACAGGGATGCTATATTACAATATAGCATCCCTGCTGTGTATAAACAAACTCTGTATGTTTAAAATATATTATCGAACCTGTGTGCTCAATTCTTCAGTCAAATATTATTTGAATTGAATTCTTAATTTGGTCATGGACTTTACATGTTGTGAAAAGACCCTGTTTTTGGTAAGGTTAATGGAGACTGGAACCAGGGATGCTATATTACATATATATGCATCCCTGCTGGAACCAAAGTGAATATTGATCCTAGATCGTGAGAGATTAGTAGATTAGATATGAATTATGATGTTATAATGTCAGACCATTTCTATGTATATATAAAAGTAAAATAGCTACAACAACAACAACAACAACAAAAACGGACATATTTTGATACTTTTAGTCGATAATGCATTGTAACTTTCTGCGCACCCCTTACAGAAAGCCACCGTATCCACCCTTGCAAATTCCGTTCGACCGGAAGTGAATCATTCACGCATGCGCATTTTAGAAAAACAATTTTAACGTAGAGGAATTTTGACAGCGGACGCAGGTGTAGGATACAAGAGAAAGCGAAGTTGACAGTAGTTATAAAATGTTTCAAGTTGTCTTCAATACATGCTGAATATTTTTGGATTAAATTTTATCACACCAATGCTTTGGAATAATGCTCTAGCGGATTAATTTACGTGAAATCGACAACTCAGTTGATCCTGGTCATTTAACGCTCTTTGAAATAAGAACGATTGATCAGGATGACTTGGGAGCCTACGCATGTTCAATTTACAGGTAAGTATTGGCAGGTGTGTCATATTAATTTTCATGCTGTCATTTTAAATCGATTTTATTACTTGCTTCTTTTATATTAGGACATTTCCATGATATTCGTGTTACCTATTTTTTATGAGATCCAGTTTCATTACATGTAAAGAGCTGACCAGTCTAAACTATCCATTCTGTTACTACTGTACTACTACTACATTAAACAGGCCTTTTTATGCCATTTTTGGGTCCTGTATTCTCCCCAGTTCGCAAAGTAAAAAAGTATATATTTTCCCCATTTGTAGAAAAATTTCCCAATAATTAACAAAATATTAGTGTTTTACGATGCAAGTTTCCCCATCAAAGCTAGAGACCGATACCTGTTCCTAAAATAGTTAAAAAGGGCTGTTAAACTAGTGACTAGTAGGCCTAAATATAATGTTAAGAATATAACTTAATGTGTATATTTTACTTCAACTATCAGAAAACACTATCTGTGCACCCCTGATTGCCATAAAAACAACCCACCAAAGCTGGAAAGAATGCTGGTGTTAAACAAGTTCTGTTCTTTGTAATGCCTGAATTTATTATTATACATGTATGATACTGGTTTTATTGATATTAATAAATAAACTGATTACTAACCATCCGGATAAGCTCATTGGGCAGAGCATCTGACTTGCAAGCAGAGATCGTGGGTTTGAGCCCCACCTGGGGTACATTGTTCTCCTCCTCCTATTACATTTGGTGAAGTGTGTGACTAGCCTTGGAATCCTAGAGCTAGGATAAAGCAAAGGCTAGGTTTGGCTAAAGAGTCTGTGGATGTAACGATTAATAACTTGGAGAAAAAAGGAAGGAGTGATGTAGCAGTATTGTATTTTATAGTATTTGTATAAATAAATTGGTTGTGATAATAACCAGCCTAATTAGCTCAGTTTGGTAAAGCATCTGATTTTCAAGCAAGAGGTCTCGGATTTTAGAGCCGCACTGAGTTCATTATATAAATTTCCTCCTCCTATTACAATACACAGTGATTTATTTCAGCTTTGTTTATTGTGTCTGCTGTTTTGCATTTGCTACCAAAATTCCTCATATATTAATTGCCTTTGAACAGTATTTTCATATTCATGTCTCACATGTCTTTCTGCCATCTTTGTGAATGCTCTTCCTAATTTATAGATCTACTTTTCTTTTTTTTTATTCTATTTTATTTCCCAAATCAGCAATTTAGCAATGATTCTTCCCAAAGTCAACAGGCTATTAATTAGGGCTCTTCCCAATGAGGAGAGAAAAAACCCTGATTCCTGAAGCAAATTACATCATTTAATATCAAGTCTGTTGACTTACGAATATGGAGATTTATAAATGACAGATGATCAATATAATTATATACATCATTATTTCAATTTATGTATGTATACATAAAAGATCTGACTATAAACATGGAGATCAAAGCAATCGGTTTCATATTCTCTGAATAAACTGAACTGTGCTGTCAATATAAATGTGATTTGATGATAACATCCACCCGTTTCAAACCTGTATCATTCAGTCAAATCTGTGTAAGCATCTACCTCCGAAACAGGGCTTGACACTAACTTTTTCAGGAGGTAGTCAGCAGGACTACCAGCAAAGAAAATGCAGTAGTCCTTGCAGAATATAGTTAGTCCTCATTCTAATCAATAGAAATATGTTCGTCATTTTATTTCAATGCCTAGATATAAAGTGTACTTTATCAGAATACAAGACAAGTGTGAAACTATTGAAAGTCAGATTTTCACGAATGTATTGAACAAAATTATACAGGTTACATCACATCTGATCTTTATTATCTAATTTACTTGAAGTTATAGAATTCAAGTCACCCAAATATCAGGTAGCCTGACGGGATACCCAGCTTGGAAACCTAGGTAGTCCTTGGAGAAAAATAGGTAGCCTCAGGCTAACAGACCTGACCATTGTTAATGTCGAGCCCTACCGAATAAAGACTACACTGTGGATGAAGGCAATATAGTGAAAAGCCATCATTGATTATTTAGAACAAAATGACCTCTGAATAAAAGCTGACTGTCATCTAACTTTCCCTTCCTATTGGTTTCTTTGTTCACAGGTTCGACTTTAACTATAAAAATAGATCTATAGATATAAATTCTTAGAGCTAGTTATGTAGTCATTAATGAATATGCACTGATTGTATAATGTGCACTGACATTAAGCTGTTATAAATGAAGTATGACATGGAAAACATCATATTATTGCATGAAAGCTGTGTCATATAAATGATCTACACACATTGAAAGTTGGTATATATAGACAAGTTGTTAGGTTTATGGTGTAATTGCTGTTTAATGTCTGCATGGCAACATTACAAACTTAGGTCATGACATCATTATATGAGCCAACAATTACCTTGTGTCGTTTATGGTCTTGTATTACATTTTGGATTGTGATTTCAATTTCCAGGGTTCATTTCTATGAATCAAACATTTAATTACCTACAATGGACTAAATACTTGCTCTTTATTGTATAGCCCTTGATAAAAGTTAAAACCAAGTGTCTCGTGACAATTTTCGATTATGTTTTCCGATGGTGTAAACCAATTGTCACATATCTGAAGACGCTTTTTTTGAAATTTTGTAAGTCTTTAAAAATTCCCCAATTTGATGTTTTATGATACAAATTTACTTATCAACGATACTTGTTTCCCTAAACCATAAAAAGGGGAATATGGCTTGCCTTTAATCTATGATGTCATCTTTGATAATATATTTGATTATATAGATTATGTCAATCAAAATGTGTCTGGTTTTTGTCTGTACAACTGTAAACTGTTACACTTGCATTTAATGTTGTTAAATTTCAGTTCTGAGGGCTAGAAACCTTGTTGGAAAACTGAAAGGAAAGACCAGTAAGTATCAAGTATTCATGAGACATTTTGGTATATTCACAAACCCTGAACAGTTTAGTTAGAAGAAAACAGGTGGAATGATTTTGTATAATGTTGAACCACAACAGGGGGGGGGGGGGGGTAGGTAAAGGGGATGATGCTGGATGCTGCTAAAAAAGTGGGGAAAGTACACAAAAAGGGCAAATTTAGTGAATGTTTACAATGCAAATAGAGGAAATATATATTTGTTAAATATGGAGTTTATTTTGCTAGGAGAAGACACTGGCTATCAGAGTCACCTTCTTAGTAAAAATAACCCCTGGCAACATCAACCAAATACCACCGTCCATGTTCAAGTCACTAGTTAACTTATTCTGATATTCTGAATGACATCATTGATTTCATACATGCTTACTTTAGTGTGCTTATTCTGTTTCATGATATTCCCATCAACCTATTTAAAGTTACTAAATGTAACAAATATCAAAAGGTATTGATGTGTTTAAAGAGGTAACTATGGTTGTTGTTTTAGAGAAATAGAGAGGCAGTTAGTGTAATTTTGCATGGAATTCATCAGTTGATTGTCTGGTTTGAATTGATCAATGTAATTCTATTCCCTAGTGTGTGATTAGTTTCTTCCATACATCATACTGTAGGTGTGTGTTGGAATTTCAAGTATCCCTACTTTAAGGTCACAGTTCATTTACTTAACATTTTGTGGTGTTATTGATCTCTCAAACTTGATTGAAAGTATGGTATCTTGTGATTAATTCTATCCTTAGCAGGTTGATCGGTCTTTATAATTAACAACTTAAGGCTGAGTGTGATCAAAAATGAATTCTTGACATCATGCATTCTTACAATTACAAACCTAACCTCTGTGGTTACTGACTTCAAATCACTGTAAGCTCTCACTGATAGAGGGTCATGGGTTCGAGCCTGAGCTACCAACCATGTCTCTTCATGTGAGACATAGGCACCTGCTTAAGGAGGATGGGAATCTAGTACTGGTTCTTTCTAGGAACGATGATTAGGTAAACTACATGTAGCTGTCTGCCTCATATATTATAACTCTGACTGTTGAAAAGGGGTGTAAAACTCAAACAAAATTAATTAAACAAACAAACAAATTACATTACAAAGCTATAAATGTATGAATAAAAATCCTGCTTGACCAAAATGCTGTCTAATTATTTCAGTTTTATAGTATTTTCTTTCATAAAAATTCCAAGTTTTGATTGAGAAATGCATTGCTATGGGATAAAATGAAACCAACTTAGTTTCTAGGCAGCCATGTTATGTATTGTTTATATGCATAATTTATCAGCAAGTCATATTCAGTAGTGTGTTTTATTGAATTTAATTATTTAATGTATTGATAAATTCCAGGCATGGTTGTTGTGATCATATTTCAGTTGAGTTAATTACTTACCCTGGGACCTGACACCCATATTGTGTTTCTGTTTTACATAATGATATAAAATATGAATAAGTTTTCATTGTGTTCAATTTTGAGATTAATAATTTTAAGTTGATATGTTTTCCATCAATGTAATATTTTAACTTACTGCATCTCAGAATGATTGCAATTCAGATTGTATGTTTACTATGTTCAGAGTTCTTATTTAAAGATTTTGTTTACTTTTCAGGTGCCAAAGTAACAGATGTATTTGTTACTATTAATCTCGGGAAGGAAAAGTTTCAGACGTCAACCATTAAATACAGTGGTAAAGTGAACAACAGCGTAGAATGGTTTGAAGAATGTGACCTGTAAGTATTTAAATATATGATGGTAATCCTAATGTATTGTTGAACAATAACCTGGCTTTGTCCTGGTTTACAGACAGAGGACCTTGATGACATAGAATTATGTTATTTAAATACCTATTTACAGGTGATATTGGACTCTTACGATTGTGAACTTTCTTTACTTCGTCCTTGTGTCTAGTTCTGTATGTATACGGTGTTCTATCAAGCAGAAAACAATTTTATATCGTTTATACTTTTACATGACTCCATGTGTGAAATTGGGAGGTAGCTATAAAAAACAATACTCATACATTCACAAAATCTGCTGTGTTAGCAAAGTACACAAAATCTGCTGTGTTAGCACAGTGCACAAAATCTGCTATGTAAGCACAGTACACAAAATCGCAACATAAGTGGTTGACAGTGATTACTTCCTGTTATCACATAATACCGTCATCAGTAGAAGATACATACATACCTGGTTAGGTGTGCTTTCTTGCCATAGGGGACATACTGTATATAAATGTTATATCATTTATACCAACCAGAATTGTTTATTTACATGTAAACAAGGTTGTTTTTACAGTTTTGTGGCTAAAGTTTGGTCATACTTCGAAAGTAGTTTCTATTTCCTTCAAGTTGTATAACATTCCCAAACTCACATTTCATATAAAAAAAACATTAAAAAAAAAAAAAAAAAATTGATATTTAATAAAAAAACTCAAACTGCATAAATTTGATATGGTAATGCTTGTTCATTATCTGACTTAGTAGTCTGATTAAAGTTTATTTGCTTCATCAAAAAGTCGGCTATTTAAATGTTCATAATTTTCTTGAGAATTTCTCTATTGATAAAAGATTGATGAAGTTTTCAAAACTGTTTTCTGAGTATCTTCACAACAAGGTAATGTTCGTGTCCGAAATTTAGGGTTTCTCGTTTTTGAATTTTTACTCACTTAAAGTTCCAGATTACCAACATAGCCTCTAAATGAAGAAAACATGTCAGTCCAAAGTTTCCGTCTGTTACTTTAAACTTATCTTTTACTTACAGGAAAATTTAGGCATGTTTCAATCTGTTTTTAAACTTTTATTTAATGATCAATGGGATCTGAAGCTTTGTATATAAGATTGGGAATAAAGTTTTTATTAGCTAAATGTACATTCTTATCAAGTTTCCTTTGTGTAAGGAAAATGTCACAGTTTGTCAGTACAGGGTTTTTACACTATCATGATAAATGATGTATTAGCTTGATTCTGGATGTCATCTTTTGAAACCTACTTTGGTTTGTTTGCATGGAGCAGCCTATTGTGTGAAAAAAGCGATACAGAAAAACTTTGGGTGTTAAAGGCCGTTTAAAAGATACCCCAGTTTAACACCCATCTAGTCTACCCCTCTGGTTTACCCCCCAACTTGTCTACCCCACACCCTAAGTATGGTGGAAAAATGAAAAACTGATACAAAAGAAATGCAAATATAATTTAAGGCGGTATTACTTTTTTTAGTGCAGTACAACCTCTCCAGAGCAGCCCCTTCTTGAGCAATAACCTCCCTTTAACAACAGCTTCAATTGATATTTTCCCACTGCATAATTTAACTATTAATTTTACCTCTCTAGAGCAGCAATTAAAGTCCTCTCAACAACATCATATTTTTGCTTCTCCCAAAGGGTGTTGCTTTAGAGAGGTTGCTCTGTTGTTGCAGAGTGAAATTGTACTGTATTTGTGTATGAAATACATTTACAATTTTGGGAATTATTTTCATCATATTTATGGACACACATAAAAAATTTGAAGTTTAATGTTTTCCTATTCGTTCAGATATGTGCATACACTATTTATTTGATGCTAAGTACTTGTTGTATTATGGATAATTGTCAGGTTTATCTACTTATAAAATCCTAAAATAAATCGCAAATATTTATTTGCTGTTGGCTTTTTTGGGAGTCACTTTGAATTTTTTGCAACAGATTTAGCATGTGATAAGCCCTTACTGTCTCACCTGTTGTGTAAATATAAACAGTGCAAATAATAATATACTACTGCATCAGTTTGGCTCAATTTTATGCTTTTGTTCACTTAAATAACTTTGGACTAGGTTACCACTTTCACTGAAATAATGATTGAATAAATATGTGTACCGGTAATAAGAATTTGCTTTAGTACAGAATTAATGTCTGCATTTAAGGTATTTGCAGTTCAAGTCCATAAATTTACTATATGTCCAAACAGAACTGGATTCCCTAATCATGTTCTTGTTGTTAAACTGTCAGACAACTGTCAGGTTATATTGTGAATGTTTAATGTCACATCGACTGTTTGGCAACACTACAGATATATAATTACACTGTTTACATGGACAATGATAGGCTTTTACTGCATCTTTTCTGGTCTTATTTCACTGTTACTGTCAGATGACTAACACTAAGTCATTAATATTTGTGCACAAACAGTATAAAAAAAACCTAATGTTTTCTTTCATTTTTTTTTCATTTATAAATTATCCTTTTTTATGTGACATATATATCCGTTTTGAATTAGGCATAAATAATTGTTTGTTTCTGGTTAGGTGCTCATAAAAATAGAGTAGTACATGTAATTGAGTTGGACATTTTTTTGTCTTTTTGAATTTTCTTATACATGTAACACCTTTCAAAAAATGTTTGTTTGCAGCATTTAATTAATATATTGAACCTAAAATACATGTCAGAGTGCTATAAATTTTGTTATTAATAAAAAAACATTTTTCCCAAGAGACAAACAAAATTTGTTAGGGACCTTTTTGATGAATAGGTAGCATTACAGCAAACAAAATATTTTTTACGGATGGCCTAATTTAATTATTCTTGAAAGCATGCAGAAAGGTGAAAAAAACTGAAAATATTATCAGTGTTTTTTTTTTAAATATATTTTACAGCCTTATGCAACCTAAAAAAAGTTATATTTTCCCCTAGAAATGCTATTTTTTCCGCCAAAATGAAGTTATATTTCTCATTGAAAAGAAAATAAAGAAATCTGTAGTCACAAACAGAAATGGCCATGTCTAGAGATTGACAGAAAAAGACAGAATGGTTTCTATTTCATATTTCCCCTTTTCTGATTTATTGCGCTATATATCCCTTCAGAAAGCCACAGGTAGTTTTGAAATTTTCCAAAAAATCATTGATTATGACAGTGGAATTACTGTTCGTCAAATGTAATAAAGTCTAGGATAGGGGAACCAGTAACAAACATTTTTATGCCTTATATTATACTAAATGAAGAGGAACTCATTGGGTGAAATTATATTATGATATTTGTATTTGTTAATTGTCTTACAAGAGACTTCTATGACTGTGAACATTATGCCTGTCTCCTCATAAGACTTCCACTATAACATTGTGACAATTCCACCTAGCAATTTGTAAAAGCAGCCCTGAGAAACTTGAAAGGCAGAGTCAAGATTCTCACCCATGGCCTTTCATTAATTTTATTCGGCACGTTACCACTTGTGACTTGACCACTGCTCTCCAGTTTCAAAATAAAAAGTAGATGATTTTAAATAATAATCAGCATGTCCATGGCGTCAATTTAAATATACATCATATGACTATAATTTACAAACCTTTCATCACCAAAATCTGTCACTCATAACATATAATGATATATTAGTTAAGTTTATAGTTATCTTAACTCCCTGCTCACCTACCTGAACTATGAGTTGATGTTTTGTTTGATATTTATATTACTTATTAAAACTCTAGCAAAAATGCACAATAATCCAAACTGTCAACAGTTGTTGTAATGTGTTACAATTATGTCATATAGTAACTTGTGATCTCATAACTTCATAATCTCAAATGATAACTTTGCCTCTAGGTGTTTGTATAAATGAAATAAGTCAATTACATACTGTAAACCTTTGCATGTATAGTCATGCAATATGCTCCAGGGCTGAAACTCAAAGTAATGTAGATATACAATGCTATACTGATTTATTTCAATTTTTCACAAATTTAACATGAAATAAGGCAGTGGTTAAGATAATAATTATGTACTGTACATTTATATTTATGTACCGGTACTTGTGGATGCAATACAGTTAAACCTGTGTGAGCGGCCACCTCCAAATAAAGGCCACCCTGTGAATATAGCTAGGTCATTCTTTTAAAAACCATCATCAGCTATTTATTGCAAAATGACCTTCGAATAAAGGTCAGCAGTCCTGTCAATAAAGGTTACGTTATGTCTTTCCCAAGGGTGGCCTTTGTTCACAGGTTTGACTGTGTTTGTCTTATTTCTCAAATAAGTTGGTAAGATAATGTTAACAAAATTGATTTAGGATGATTCAAGCTGAGATGTTGATACCTAATGAGACTTAGCTGTTCATCATTAATATTTTGCTTGTGTATACGGTAATGTCGCACCTCAAACTAGGGTCGTTCAACAACTTTTTCAGCTTTAACGGTTGAGAAAGACTAGAGTCATGTTAGAACAATCAACCCTCCATAAGCTAGCTTGACAGCTTCCTCACATGGGAAATTTGTCAGGTCCTAAGTGGGTTTTGAACTCACAGCAATGAATCGGAAACCGTAGCCGTTTGACCATGAGAGGGCAACCTTAGTGAGCCTTTTGATAGAAGGGAAAATGCATTATAATCTGTATTCCCAGCATAATTAAGCATCGCTTAATTAGAAAAGTTTTACCTGGACTGTGTCTAGATATTATACATGAACTAGACTTGACACTCATAATGATCTGGACAAAGTCAATGAGATGGCTATAAAGATTGTATCAGAAAACTGTCAAGTTTGTCCTTATGAGAATTTATTTCAATTTATCTTGAGGCTATTTACATGAATACTTCATGTATCAGGGTTGTGCGTGTTAACTGACATGCTGGTCATACATGCTGGGTGTGTGAATTATTGCTTGTAGTATTAGTCACAATTATTTATACTTAATACTCTGGACACCAGAGGGTTAATTAGCTCTTAAAATTATGGTTAATTACATCATATATATAGTCTATTACATGTTCAAAAGGAAAAGATTTGTACTGATACATGTACAAATACATAGAGAATATATTTATTTTACATTGTATTAGCATTGATCATTGAATGTGATCTAATGTTTGATTAATTGTTGGTTGAAATCTTGTTATACCTTTCTATGATTTGATTACAACTTGTGGTTTGTTCATTTAAGTGTACACAGGTGTACTTAATAACTCATGAAATCTTTACAATGTATGTAGAAATGATATGCACAGTTATTCAGTAATCTTGTTTTAGAATCAACTATACCATCATCATGTAATGTAACTTAATCCTTTGTCCATTTTTCGTAAATGATTATACAACGTTATGGTACTCGTCAAAATATCTGCCTACTTAAGATTTTAGTATTTCTTAAGCATGACATGTTCCGGTGCTTTGTTTAAAAAAATGACATTAGATGTATAGTTGTAGTATGATATAACATTCAATGTTTTATTGAAATTTTACTGTTAAGAATCTAATGGTTAACATATTTGCAGTGAGTGTTGGTTGGACTACAGGACTACTAAATGAAAAGTCATGGGTTTGAATCTCGACTCCACCTATCAATATTTCAGGAACACTTTCTCAGTGTCCCTATCCCGACCACTGAGCCAAATACTGTGTTAAGAAAATCAAGGAAATGGATGGTTCGTGTATTGGTGCTTTAAAAAATACACTTCAGGGCACTATTAAGAACCAGGAATTAACTGTTTCGAAAAAAGTAGGGCCGGGTATAAATACCCATTATCATTCTCCTCAGTATCTCCTCTTTCGGGCCGCTGACCATTGCTGTGGAATGGGCCACTGAGCAACAGATAGAAAATAAATCAGATTTATTTTTGTGCATTCAAACCTGAGTGTCTCATGATTTCATTATTTTTTAGTTGTTAAAAAAGGTAACAAACTTACATTGTACATGAAAATAATTGCACAATGACTTAATTCTGCTTAATTTGTATACATACAATGCAGAGAACAAACAAATTGATAGCATGAATCAAATGGTTACGTCAATTAAAATTCATGATTATATTTGCATGAATTTGCATTCATTGTCTATGTATGTTAAATTCATTAACTATTTCTCATTAACATTTATATTGAAACTTATATCTGTGGTCTTACAATTTTTTTTGTTCTGGCTGATTGCAGTAAATATACAAAATTGTCAGTTTTATAGTTTCATGTATCATACCAATTGTATTTTGATTTTGGAAAGTAAATTATTATACCCCATGCAAACAAAGTTTGAGAGTGGGTATATATCGATCGGTCATAATGGATGGTCCGTCCGTCCGCATGAAAGTTTGTGGAGTGAACTACTTCCACATTCTTTAAGCGATTGCAATGAAACTTGAAACATGTTATCACCATCAAGATGTGCAATACATAATTTTCATGCCCAGCAATTCACTCATGGCAGAGTTATGTCCCCTTGAACTTAGCCGTATAGTGTACTATTGCATTCTTAGTGTCAAAGCAGCAGCGGGGTATTAGTCACCTCTGTGACAGCTCTAGTTTTCACTGTTAGTTTCAATTGAAAATTTATTATTTTCACTGTTTGTTTCAGTCGAAAAGAGTTTTTTTTCACTGTTCGTTTCAATTGAAAATTAATTTTTCACAAGTATCTATAACTACATACTAAATAGTTTACTATCCATGGTTCTCTTGATTTATCAATATCATTGATACACCGAAAAAAATGTTTTAGTGCATTCATCTTTAAACCTGTTAATTAATTAATCATTAACTTTGAACTCAGTGATGTGTGGTTAATTAATGTGTATTAAAATAAAGTTTGGTACATTGTCTGATAGTGATGTGTGGTTTAGAAATAATATCTATTGAAATAAAGTTTAAAGTACATTAAGTACTTTGTCTGATTTGAACACGCAGTGGCATATTTCGTCACAACATATTTTTACCAACAAAACATCCCTTGTTCTCAATTACCTAACATGCTACCACATTTTTGATTTACCACCTAATTAAGTGATTGTGTATGTCATCAACTTCATTGCATAATTAAAATCTTCAAATGCATCTAAATTTAAGGGTTACAGAATGAGACGATGACTTATACGCTATGTATGATTTATTAGTCATCTCAGGTCATGGTATCATCAGTGTGAATTATTTATTTCACATTTAGATATATATTTAGATTTTGATATGAATTGATTGAGATTGTAGCTCGTGGGATAATTTTAAAGATTATGTTCTTGGGTAAATGATGGATGCTCTCTGTTTGAGAGTTGAGCCCGCTGCTGAGTAATTTAGCTCTATAAGAATGAGATTTAATGACCTCTTGGGTTGAGATTTATGTATGCTCTCAGGGGAAGTCTTGTATGCACTTCAGGCATATGCTGTCAGCGTAAAACATACCGGTAGGTGTTCTTTCCGGATAAAGACCTATGTTTTACCATCTAAGGTTTAGATTTGATCTGAGGTTTATATTATAAGACAATCTATTAAAAAATACATGAACATGCTGGATTGAATCTTGAGCCATAAAGTTATGCTATAAATGTCTTGAGGTAATTGAGTTCACAGGTAAATCATTATAAGTCTGCCTTTCAGTTAATTGTTTTTCTGCTGTGAAAGCTTATAATAAGAAGGTCTATATATGTAGTTTTGCTCACCTTTATTTAGATTAAACCTGTACTGCTGGTTAAGTTATGTAATTGACCTTTGTTGTTGGACTGACCAGAATAATCTATTTTACAAAAGGTAAATGTAGTTAAACAAATTGAATCATGTTGAAGGTTTATTTTACAATGTTAAATCCAAATTATAGGCTTAAGATTTTATCAGAATTTTGGATAGGAGAATAAATGGAAATGTTAAAATTGTTATTCTGAAGTATAAACATAATTATTTAGTATTAAAAGGTGTTTTATAATAGGACACCTAGCTAACGTCTGTTATGAAGAATTGGTTTAAAAAACAAACATGTAACCAGTCTCACTGATAGAAGGTTGTAGGTTCGAGCCCAGCGAACCGATCATGTCTCTTTATGTGAGAAAGCAGACAGGTGCTTATGATGAATGGGAGACTTAAGTACAGGTTCTTCCTAGGAACCATAATTAGGTGAACTGCCTCAAATGACTCCTAATTACAGTTGAAAAGGGGCGTAAAACCCAAACAAACAAACAAAAAACCAACAGTAAGTGTTGTGGTATAGTGAGCAGAGACCTGTCAAAAATAGTTAAAATCAAGCTGGTTTTCTTCATATTTACACTCATCTATTTACAAAATTTTGATGTTGATGGTCATGTGATGTTATGATATATTTATTTACTTATATTTGTATACATGTATATAATAGCTAGGGGATACCTGGGTTGTAGACGTCATGTCATGCTTGTATTCATTAAGTAGATTATTAATCAACATAAAATGCTTGGAATGTGATGTATACAGTTATTAGGACATGTTCAGGAAGTCGTGTGGGATGATATTGTCCAGGTTCCTCTGCTATGTGAATTAAAACCTCTACCATACTACTAGTTATCTTGTCATGTGAGATTAGTTGAGGTTTTTCATGGAGATAGAAACATGACATCCTCTTAGACAGCTTTCCATGGTACACAGGGCTTTGAAAGTATAGAAACATATAAAAGCATAGAAATTAAAGCACCTTTCGTATATTACAATGATTCAGATCAGTTTTTATAAAGTCACCAGCCCCTGTGGTATAAATGGCTGTAAATTAAACCAAGCACGATTTTCTAACATGTGCTTCTGTAAGTCTATAATACTTACTGCAGCAAGAGACAGATGAATTAAATTCGTCTGTGACTGTGATTTAAAGTGAAGTAATATTTAGATGAGTCATGATTAAAAGGGCCTCCATGGTCTAGTGGTTTTGGTCTCTCTGGTCTAGTTCTGGTCACTACCCCTCGACACAGTGAGTTTGAATTCTACTCATGGTAGGTTGGTAGTTCTTAGGGATTTTTCTTTCCCATGTTTGGGGGCAAAGATTATCACTGTGGTTATATGGTAGCAGATATAGAATACATGTACATAAAATGACTGTTTAATGCATCTAGATAGAAGTGTAATTTCTTGCTAGGTAAAGGTCAAATTCAGAAATTCAATAAAATATTTTTCCTACCTACCTACCCTCTTTTAAAATTCAGGGTCGGTAAAAGAGAAACAAACATATTTTTAAATTTAGGCCGTATGTCTGGATTCCTCCTCTGCTGAAGCTGCCCGAGTCACCTATTGACACCTAATGACTCGGACTGTTGGTTTGACATTTAAACTCGCCTCCACGGGGAAAAAAATTGTTGAAGATATTTTAATTGCTAATACATCAAGTTCTGTATTATTATTTACTGTCACTTTTTCATGTACATTGTGATTAATGAACATATGTTTAACCATTGTTTAGTGAAGAATGTGTTTACCTTAAGTATTGAAATGTCAAATATATGATTGAGTATAACATATGATTCATATGAGTTTGACATTCATAATTGATATTAATGCTTAAAAGTATTTATCAATTAATTGAATAATTGTGTTACTAAATATTTTGTGAATTAAGTTGCACTACAAAGAATTTGTTTATACAAGTATACAACCACAGGTAACTGTGTATACAACATAGAAAAATTCTTTCTGAAAGCTACACATTTTAATAATACTTTTACGTCACTCATCATTGGTTACCATCATTCAATTTCATTTATTTATCTATTTTTGAACGGCCCATTTGACAATTATACTATTATTTAATATTTAAGATTAGAAAAAAGTTAAACACCTGTCTCATCTCTCATCGCTTCTGTTTCTTAACTCAGCCTTAAAGTCCCATTAGCTTTTTGCTATAGAAAATATATACAAAAAACAAGCAACTGCTGATATCATCCCAAGATAATTTTTACCGACGAAATGAGCCCTTTTTCTTTTCATTTTTTTTAAAAAAACTCATTTCGCTGTGAATTTTGCCTTTGTAAACTTGAAATATATAGAGTGTGTGACGTCACTTCATGCCATGTGCATAATATGACTGCAGGAAAACACAGCTGTTCTATGAATAGTATTTTTTCAATGATGGTATCGGAAACATTTTTCTTGCTATAAAGTATGCATGGGAGGAAAACACGTTTGATTCCTCTGTTATAGGACAAACAGAAACTATTACGACCAATAAATTTATATAAGCTTATGGGACTTTAACATTAACCAATGGTAAGGCTCCATTTTGACATTGACATAATTCTCCTTAAATTATATGATTTAGCAACTCTGAGGTGGAATGATTGTGGTCTCTGACTCTGTGAGTGCAAATGTCAAAGAGACCCTGAAAAAGTTTTAAGTTGATGGTTCTACCCAGGTGTATGTCTGGGGATCTTCTACTAGTAAACCCTGTAAAGTCACCAAATGACCTAGCTAAATGGCTGGGCTGTCAGTGCAACTTTAAACCCCAGAAAAAAAGAAAGATCGGACTTATAATGTTGGTGCAATATATCATCTGGTTCACATGTTGTGGTGGGAGCGTAATTATCTGCTTTGATACAATTTCATGTATGGTCAATTCAGGATTTCTGTAAAAATTGTTATTAAACAAAATATGGTTTTTAGAAGGAAGACAAAATATTGTATTATTTTATCTTCCTTATTTGTGATAGAAATCTCACAAAAATGTTAAAACATAGAAAAATTGGGAGGAAGAGAAATAATGATCTAGCAGTTATTTTAAAGCTACCGTACATAAAATTTAACTTAAATAGTACATTCATGAACCATACAAGGATGTAGCTTAAATTCCCATATACAATGTATATTATATTTCACACTATATAAAAATCTATGTATATATTAAAATGTGTTTCAATATTATGATGTATTGAAAGATGATATATATGATATATAATAGCTTAAGCCCCTAGTTGACTGGTATTATACTTTCATCAACACCATGCAGAATTTATGTCAATACATTGTATTTCTAACATTTGATTGGATGCTTGAAAATTAACATAAAAAATCAATCAAATAACTGAATCAATATCAAACTAGGGGTATTAAAAGTTGTGAATGTCACAAAAGAAATTTCTGCTTTCTGTGTTGATTAGAAATGATAACGATAAAATAATTATCCCACCAAATGTTGCCTACAATTAAACTCAGTTGTTACAAAGTAGGATAAATTAAACCATTCTTAGGTGATACATTTGCATTTATAAAGTTTTGATAAAATTGATACTTACATCTGCATTATTTATATATTATCTTTAATCTTTAACATTTTCAGACCTATACCAAGCATGGACACACAGGTAGATGTCCATGTAATGAACAGAGGATTGTTATCAGATGAATTTATTGGTCACACGACAGTGTCACTCAAAGACTTTGATTTCTATGAAAGACCAAGAAGTCAGTAAGTAATTGTATGAACTGATTGACAAGAAATGAACTTAATAAATGATAGATACTAGGTTTTTCATGTCTGATAAATGAAGTACACAGGTTATTCGAATTTTTAGATATTTAATAGTGTTTTTTTTTGGGGGGGGGGGGGGCACTGAGTTTGGGCCAAAATTCGGCACTATTCCCATGTCTGAAAAATATACATTTTCCCCTAAATTCATGAAAAATTCCACTTCAGTAGAATTTTATTTTTATGATAAAAACATTTTTGGTACTAAACAATGTTTAATAAATCTGTAGGATAACTCTGTCTGTAACCAATAAGGTTATAACCTACTGATAATTGGGAGAATATGTTTAAATTGTCATGTTATTGTCCACTTTTTCCCCTCAAGATGTAATTTTCCCTTTCTATTGCTCACCACCTTTCCTCTAAAGGTAAACATTGTAACATTTATAAAACATTACTATATTGGTATTAAATCATTACATATATTCTTCCATGCTATAATTGTATTTCCGTGATTTTTAAGTTGGGTTCAACTTGGACAGAAGCCGAGCAAACTTCCAGACGGTCGTTGCCGTGGAGAGCTTGAAATTCGTTTAACCTTCCATGTGAAGAGTAGAAATGACGACTCGTCATCAAATAGCAGTTTAAAGGGGAAAAGAGCTGGCTCTATAAAATCTCTGGTTACAGCTGTTGGTAAGAAGTTTGGGTGTCATGTGCTATACATTTGATTTATTGAACAGTTTGTTACAATTATAACACTGTACCTGTTTTCATGAAATTGGTCACTTAAGTTGTTATAGGAATTCTTTGTGTAATAATTACATGAAACCATACTAGTCAGTTATGTTTAAGATAAAAAAAAGATCAGTAATTATGAACACAGTGTTGGAAATACCTTTTAGTAATTAACTTTCAAGAGTAGCTATTCTTACTTTAATTTTGTTATCACCAGTCATAGAATTTACAATACATTAGATAAATGCATGGTCACCCAATATCATATACTTATTTTCTAGGTGATAAATTGAAGTTTACAAGAACAAGGTCATTGCGTGGTGATGGCAGTCAAATATTCTCTACCCCACAACCTCATAAAACATTCAAGGTATGTCTACTGCATTATATGGCATGCTGCATGTTACTGTAGAAACCTTTTTGGAGCATCTTGAGTTTTATTTCAGGTTCTTGGTATTTTATGTATTCAAGTTGACCATAAACAGGTATCCATTGTGCTTCATATCTCCCTCCCTCTCCCTGTGTGGCTCTCCCTCTCTGTCGTCATGTATGTCTATCCCTCCCTCTCTTCCTATGTGTCTCTCCCTCTCTTCCTCCCTCTATGTGTGTGTCTCTCCCTCCCTCTCTACCTCCTCTCTTCCTGTGTGTCTCTCCCTCTCTTTATTCCTCTCTTTGTGTGTGTCTCCCTCTCTGTCATCGTGTATGTCTCTCCCTCTCTCTCGTCCTTTGTGTCTCTCCCTCTCTTCCTGTGTGTCTCCCCCTCTCTATCCCCTCTCTTCCAGTGTGTGTCCTTCCATCCTGTATATCTCTCCGCCTCTTCCTCCATCCTGTATATCTCCGCCTCTTCCTCCATCCTGTATGTCTCTTTTGCTTCCATGTCTCTCCATGTCCTCCTCTTCTTTACTCATATATTGCCATCTCTTTGTTTCCATCTGACTCACTGTCTATCACTTTTTGTTCCTTATAAATCAGTTTGATTCATACCCTTAACTTGTAATACTCAGTCTCTTCATGTCTACCTTAATTAACAAGACAATGACAAGTCTTCATGATCCATATCTATCCATATACTAGTATGTAAGGGACTGAACTCTGAAAAATCTATTTAGAACTTGAACTGGGCTACTTCCCTTTGATGAAAACTGGTTGTTTCTTATCATATGGCAGGTTGTTCTGACAAACTTAAACATGTATTTGTAAAGGCCAGTATAATTGGGAGGATTGTTCAGAGAATTTGAAGTTGTTTGGAGTCAATGGATCATTATTGCCTAGGGATGTAAACGGTTAATCGATTAATCGATTAACCGTTCGTTTGTTCGATTAACCGGTTATTAAATCATTAATCGATTAACCGAAAGAAATAGAAAGAAGCAAGTAAAATATAATAATAAACTATAGAAAAATCGAAATTTTCATTTTTGAAACTTTGAAGTCTATACGCGCGTATTATCTTGTCAATAAACCAGTCGACCAAAGGTGCGAAAAATACGACAGTTGAGCAAATTAACAATTCATTGACACTGACCTGGGACCATTATACACACTGACACGTTTATAGTTGATTGTGTAATTAACTAATTGAGAAGCGATTTTTGGATATACGAGTAAACTTGCTTGGTCTGGGACTTCCTCACAATTTGATAATTGTATCGCAAGTCATATACAATAAATATGATATGTTATACTATCGCCGAAAAAATCGTCTGTCTGGATGAAAAAAAACGTAAAATGTAACCTTTGCGGTAATGCATGTATGTTATACTATGTATACACGTATGTTGTGTGTTACGTTCTACTAAGACATGCTAATAAAATCGTCGAACAATATCACCTTTTTCGTCTTTTGCATCTTTATTGATATAAACTGACAACCTTGTTCTTTATTAATTATCCCTGAGTTAAGACACTGGTATGATTTAATTTTGCATCTTTGCATCAAACATAGCGGCTGATAATTATGAGAACGTGTTGACATTTGATACTCAATTGCACAAAGTGTGAAATACTTAAATACATCGAGTGGAATCACAATTAAATTCATCATTACACCAATCAACCAATCAAATTATCGTTGTTGTACGCTCCGCCCAATGTTCCAATTATAACCTGACCAAATTGAGTATGAAACAAGTATGCCGTAATCTACTTTTTTTGTAAACAAAATTACTATTAGTTGCCATAATGTTATTTGTAATTGATCATTGATATATATAAACTGAAAATTGATAGTACATACATGCATCACATTTCAGTGGTAAATATGTATTGATGTATATATACATTATCGCATTCCGTGTGATTAGTCGGTGTCGCGTAAACTTATGACAATTCATGTTTATAAGCACTTCGTACAATTAACATACGGTTAATCGATTAATCGTTCGTATGAACGAACGATTAACCGATTAATAAAATCTTGACAAATTGACATCCCTATTATTGCCATATCTCTACTAAAATGTAAAGATCATATTTCAACATTACATAACGTAGGGATGTTTTTTTGCTTGCTCTGTCATGATGTTCACAATATTGTCAACTGTCTACAGGGTTACAATATTACTTACCATAGAGTCATATAAAATAGTCATAGTAAATAGTCTCTGTAATGGTCAACTAATGATGTACCGGTATGTATTTTGTCATAATTACATCTAGCAATGTAATGTCACTAACACTTGCATGTGTAACTTATACCTGAATATTATTGGTGTAATGCTGGCTCTCTAACTAACTGCTTATATTAAGTCATTTTATCCTATATTACACATGTGACCTGATATCCATCCATTGTCATAGCAACAAATTTTTTAACTGTTTACTACATGTATACCTAATTTAGAAACTCATTTTTAGGAAATATTATTTACAACTCTTATTAATATGATATATATTCACTTTGAACTTGCAGTGTACAATTTGAATTATTATTCTACCTCGGTTTGGTTTTCTAATAACCTTTAGTTGAACAATTAGTACTAATATACATGTATTTTTGTCTCATGAATTATTTACAATCACAGTCACAGCAAGTCATACCTTTCTACAAAAATGTGACAAAAATGTTGATTTTCCTCCATATATGGAGAAGTTGCCAGTTCCTGGTGGAATGGTAAAACTTGTTAGGTGAACTGGCCTCCGTATAACAACGGCATAAAACCCATTGAAAGAAATTACTGAAACAGTTTTTACTGTACAAAGCCATTGATTATATGGTTATATGATTCTAACCAAATGAGGCTATTTCATTATTACCCCACAAACGAAGTTATAGAGGGGGTATATTGGAGTCACTCTGTTGGTCGGTCGGTCCGTCTATCCGTCCGTCTGTATACTAGTTTGTGGAGCGAACTACTTTCACATTCTTCAAGCGTTTGCAATGAAACTTGAAATATGTGATCACCATGAAGTGTAGATGTGCAAGACACAATTTTATGCCCAGCGATTCACTCAATAATGTACTATTGCATTCTTAGTGTCAAAGTGACGGCGGGGGTATTAGTCACCTCTGTGACAGCTCTAGTTTAATATTTGTTTTGTACATCCTTACTCAATGTATGTAAGTCTCAAAAGTTCTGAGAAGGATATTTTTAAACTTCTTGCGTATTAAAGTAAGGAAAATAAATGACCTATTGTAACTATTTAATATATAGCTTTTCATTACTTTAATCCTTCAGATTTGTTTTCACACTGTCCAAGAAATTATAATATAACAAAACAAACAATTAAAATTGTACACTATTGTATATACTTCTATTTCTTATAAAATATTGATCATTTAAACTGACAAGAAAAATGTAAAAAAATAGTTGACTGCTGACCATGGCATAAATGTTTTAGAAGAATATTCTATACGTATTGTCATTATGAAATCATGTACATTTGGGAAGATGAAGGGTACATCTCTAGTTTGTTATTATAAGGTTGTAGAGCACATAATTATAAGTTAGCTACATCACTGATATTTGTTTATAAGAACAATTCTAACAGCATGATTGTTTCACAGACATAATTCATACACTGATATACATTGTTATATAATGTGTATAGATTTGTTGGGTAGGATGGAATTGGATTATTTTATTTATCCATTGCATGTTTTATCTTAATTAGTGTGGTGAACAAGCACACATTAGTGAGGTTAAGAAGCACTTGTCACCTCACTTAGTCCGGGTTTGATTCCTTACAGAGTACATACCCCTGGTAGTTATGATGCTTTTGTATATAATGGGCATAGAATTTTATTTCTACTTTGATTTTTGTATACAAGGTGATTGATATATTGTTTTAAGGAAAATAGTTGTATTACCAAAATAAAGTCATAGAAGTTATTGTATTGGCTGATTTGATCATGATGAATTGTTCTGTTAAAAAAATCAAAAAGTTTTTCTCTTCATGTACATTGTTCTTAGCCAATTTTTCAAGATATTGTCCTGCTCAAATATTGTATTAGATAATAGATCGAGTGTTCAATGCAACAGTGTCGTAACTCATATTGAAATAAGAACAAGTTACGACAGTGTTGCGCTGAGCCCTCGATATGGTGCCTATGAAAATCTTAAATTAGTTTGATTTATAATTTTTTTAATATCACAATAAAGATGTGCTCCTTGGTTATGTAAGATGAAATACTTCGTCTGTGAATAGATCATTATTATTGATGTAACAATAAACATGATATGTTATAATATTTCCAGTGCTATATAAAGGATTGATTTATTTGTGAATTTATGAGATAATCAAAACTCTAGTATAAGTAATGGATAAATAAAGTATCCTGTGCATAGAATTAGTGAATATGTAATAATATATTGTCATAGATTTAAAGAAAAGTAATATTATAGATTTTTGTATATGATCATTCTGAAGTCAAACTGAGTCTTTATTTAAAACGCAAAGTCCTGGCGGCCCTGAGGTTATAAAACTTGAGAACAGTCTCCAAGCTCAAATCTCAATTCCATTCTTAAAGTATTATAGTTGAAAAGATAGAGCTGATTAATGTTTAAATAGAAATGCTGATAAATGTTGTTGTCAGGCTAATAAATTAATAATATCAGTATCATAATTAATTAAGAAACATCAGATGATAAAATATGAGATTTGAGCTCGGAGACCGATATATAAGTTTTATAACCTCAAGGCCTGTAATGTCAATATGTACATTTGTTTTTAATTTGCTTAAAGATGAATTCTATTTCAAAGATGAATTCTATTTCAAACAAGTGTAAGTTATGAATTATATATAACTGTATAATAATCAAACGAAAAACATCAGAAATGATAATGCCTTCTGAGTTCAATAGTTACATAGGTACAGTATTGTTAGATATTTTTCTACCTAATGCATTACAAATGTTTACTTGAAAGAAACTGAGTTGACTTCAGATAGGTGATATATTTATATGTAGAAGACTGTCATCACATGTTAGAAGTGAAATAATCAGTTAGATTAAAGTATCATGCATTCTTTTAATATGCTAAAAAAACGTAAGATAATATTTTGATTGTTTTAAGATTAAGTACCAAGAACAAAAAAATCTAATAGAATGAACAGTGCTGAGGGGGCTAGTGAAAAATAGTCTGAGGCCATAGTCACCTGACCACAGAGCCCCTTGAAATTAGTACCGAATTATATGCTTACTGATATAGATGTTTCATGTAAACTATTTTTTATCTTGTTAAAAATTAAAAAACAACAACACTAAAGCTGATTTATTTTCTGACATGTGATGGCAATCTCTGTGTTTGTTATATATATCTAATCATTATATTACCATGTTATCAGAAATCATCTACTAAAACCATCCCCTATTCGGGAGGTATAAGCCCTTCGAATAGCGCTGTTAAATTTGATGCGGTTGACCTATACGTACCAGAACAGTGCTGGAGAGAAAATGAGTTTGACAATGATCTGGTGTGTATTACCTGCATTATTTTTGATGTTGTTGATTATATCAAATTTTATTAATATGTTTTGCATTCGTCCATTATCTTTTTGCGATTTTGTTAACCTGTCAGAGCTGAAAA
Organism: Lutraria lutraria; assembly: GCA_964023205.1. Taxonomy (NCBI): domain Eukaryota; kingdom Metazoa; phylum Mollusca; class Bivalvia; order Venerida; family Mactridae; genus Lutraria; species Lutraria lutraria. Next base: position 11,269,640 of record OZ026846.1, on the reverse strand, counting down.
ATTATACGGTCCATGCAAGCATGTATTTTTAGCTTCGATGTAATTCGATAAATTTCGTTAGTTATACGATAATCTTCTTTAAATCGGTTGCTGAATGTACGTGTATTGCAATTCATAAATATAACGGAACATTCCCTTGCCGTAAAATAAACAGAAACTATCGACTGTGGTATTCGTAGCTAAAATAAACACATTTAGCAACCGTATAATTATTCAGCTTTGACAGTTGAATTAAAACGCACTATATACCACAGTGTATCTTTTATTTTTATTGCTACATTATGTTAATGATTTTGATTTATCTTAGGCCTTTGTTTGTATAACTTGCTGCATTTGAGGTAAATGGCTTATCAGCACCCAGCTTTTAGACAGAACATTGTTCTAGTTATAGTCCTGCTAATGCTGCTGTACTGAGCTATCATTGGATGTTTAAAGATCTGAATATGAACAAGATTATGTGTTCTTGTCGCTTAGTTACATAATTTAATTAAGCTAGTTGTATGATTATTTGAGCTAAAACATTCAAGTTTTCTAGCTGAAAAGAGTTATTATATGTGTCAGGGCATTAAAGTACTTAAGATTTTTTCAGAATAGAGAATAAAAATTAAATATGACGTAAATGTTTTAATTGGGTTACCGTACCTAGTTATTTTATATAGTTCAAGAAGTTGAAAAACTTTCTACTTGAATCTGTATTTATTGGTATGGTTTCTTTAGAAATTATTCACCAAACTCAATTCCTTGATAATCAGAATTGTACTTTGTATATAAATAAAGTAAATTTGCTCGATCTTGCTTGTCAACAATGGAATAAAAATGTTTTAAAATTATTTCACATCTTTCACAATAATTCTTTAGTTGCTATGCTATTAGATGGCATTTCAGTTATTCTATAGAAGAAATATATCTAGATAGCTAGAGCCTCCTATATGTAGTGAAATCTTTACTCAATTATTTATCTCATACTTCTTTAACCACTAGTAGTGTTAGTTAATTTAGATAGAACTTCTTTCTGATTCCTCTGTACATGTTTCATACATTCATACTCATGTTGACCAAAAGCAAACCATGCTGCAAGTCAATAGATTTTGTTCATATATAGCCAGACAATTTTGTTTGAGTTTTACACCCCTTTCAACAGTCAGTCTTATGAGGCAGACAGTTCACCTAACCATCGTTCCTGGTAAGAACCAGTACTAGACTCCCATTCTCTGCAAGCAACTGCCTACTTTCTCACATTAAGAGGCATGGTCGGTAGCTGGGCTCGAACCCACAACCCACTATCAGTGAGAGGTCACAGTGATTTGAAGTCAATGACTTTAAACACTCGGCACGGTGCCAGGTTATAGCCAGACAAACTTTGCATTGCAACCAACAATCATAATGTTTCAAAGCTAGTAACTGAAACTTTGATAATGTTCTCAACACTTCATTCATAAAAGAGTTAATTTTTAGTACTGATAGTTACATTCTGTTGTTGGGGAACTTTTATGAATGAGAAATATGGCATATTGTGCCATACATTTATTTCTTTAATGTTTACTGCATTTCTATTGATTGAGTCCCATTCAAGGTGCTCATGCAGTTCTATATTGAGCAGGTCACATAATGTATGCTACTTATGCCCCCTTTCAAAGAAAAGGAGGTATATTGCTTTGCATATGTCAGTTGGTCCGTCCGTAACCAAACCTTGTCCAACCAATAGCTAGGGAACAATTTGGCCTAATCTCTTCAGATTTGGTTGGGAGGTTTGTCATCACATGTAGATGACCCCTATTGATTTTGAGGTCAAAGATCAAGGTCATGAGGGGCATCCGTGTTTCACAAACACTTCTTGTTTTTTTTCCTTTTTTCTTTATATGATTTTTTTCCTTTAATATACTTTCCATAGCTGTAATATATGCTTGTATTGTTTTCATGTATAGTATGATGAAACGAATGACCTTGTACGTATATATCAGGATACATATATATTTATAAGTGTGTGTGGTGTGCTGTGGTACATGTGTTGTGTATAAGTTGTAAATGTAACTGTGTTGGCTTAAACTTCTAAACCAATCTACTGGTCTTGGTTTTTAAGGTGATGAGCTAAAGACAAGAGACTTCTGTCTGTACATTATATAACAGGAAAATTGTGTTGTCTAATATAAATCTCCGTGCCTTGATGCTTCGTGATGGAGTTATTTACTGCTGAATTTTTAAGTCCAATTTTCCTAGTCGGTAGTGTAATTCAGAAGTTATGTTTCTTATAATTGTTTGCTTATCCAGTTGTAGGTATGGTACTACTTCTATTAATACCTTACTTTCCCACTTTATATTGAACAAGGAATATTAAGATACTTTCATTTATTACATCATGTCTGTAAGTTGGTGCATTTTTGATGTGTTGTTAATTGGACACAGTTAGTTTGTTGTCTTAATTCACTCGTGATGTATTATATCACTGACCTAGCTGTTTGTTGTTGTTGCACCCTCAGATCACTAACTTTGTTATAATGTTCCTGATGATTGCACTGACTGTTGGTCAACACTTGTCTTGATTTTTGTGTGTTGTGCAACTTGTGGTAGATCTATTGTTTCCTGGTCATCTTAATGTTGTACATACTGTAATAAGTGATGTTTCAACATGTTCCTTAGCTACCAACATGTTAGTAGAATACCATCTACCCCATAATATTTGTGTATTTTCCTCTATGTCATAATTCTCAGTTAATGTTTGCAGTCATACAGTTAAAACAACATGACACATGACTGTGTAGTATAATAAAGTAGGGTGATGGACAATTTGCTTTTTAATGTTAGTATAATCATGCTTTTAGATTACTTAATATATCATTCATAATTTTAAAATGGTATGCTTGCAGGTTTATTAAAGCTTCTAGTATTATCCATATAGCTTCACCATTACTTGTATTATCATTATAACACCATGTATAATAATAATGTTGCCATAACAAATTATAATTCCCTGATTATCATTCTTGTCTACCGTTGTCTGTTCTACATCTACATGGCTTCTTAAACATTTCCTATTTTAAAAGTAAAAGTTCCTTACGCATAGGGCCAGAGAAACAGAGACTGTTATGCTATATTTACATCCAAGTGTCATTTTAAGGCCAGAATGTTGATAATTCATCGATCAATTTCAAATGGTCAAATATTTTTAAAAACCTGAAATATAATTTATAATAGTTTTCTAACTGGATTTTAGGTTATATTTGTACGTACAGTACAACCTCTCTAGATCGGCCCTCTCTTGAGCAAATATCTCCATTCAATAACAGTATGATTTTTTAAAACTATTAATGGAACCTCTCTAGAGCAACAACCTCTCAACAACAACATAATGTTGCTGCTCCCAAAGGGTGTTGCTTTGGAGAGGTTGCACTATACAGTCAAAGCTGTGTTAGCAGCCACCTCCAAATAAAGGTCACCCTGTGAATAAAGGCCATTCTTTTAAAAACAGTTAAACCTGTGAACAAGGGCCACCTTGGGAAAAGACAAAATGTCATTCATTGAAGAATGGCTTTATTTGGAGGTCATTTTGTTCTAAGTAATCACTGATGACTTAAAAATGACCTTTGTTCACAGGGTGGCCTTTATTCAAAGATAGCCACTAACACTGGTTTGACTGTATATGTAAATTCAAAGTGGAAAAAATTTGACATTCCTTTGGCATTCCAAACTCTAATGATACAGGAACAATTCAGAGTTTTGGAAGCTGACATACTATCATTAAGATTATTCTTATCCTTCTTATACATGTAGTAAAATTTGATGTTCAGTGAAGTGGGTATGTTTGAAGTTTCCATCATGTGACTTTTTTATTTGCAGGGTGATGGAAACTTTGCTAGAAGTTACAGTTTGACTAGTGATAAACGTAGAAACAATATAGGTACATTCAATTTTCTGCTGTTAACGGTTAAAACATTTGTTGCAGTGAAGCATATTTTGAGAACTAATAATTTTGCTGGAGTACGTTATATGGCCTTGTCCCTGTATAATCTTGATAGATGTTTGTAATGCACTGCTATATATCTTGATGAGTTGTTAAAATTGTCTTGATAAATAATTCTACATTACAGTTGACTTTAGCTTACTATGAAAACTTACAGATTTTAAAGTCATCTGATAAAATGTTTGAACTCACTTTATACATTTGTTCTTTGCAGATTTTAAGAGTCGATCGTTGATGAATTTACCTGGAGAGCAATCTGCAACTCTTCCATCAAGGGGACATAGCCGACAGCGACCGTCGTTGGATGACAGTGCCATCGGTCGATTACAGAGCTCTAGGAGTTCACGTAGCTCCGTAACTTCACAAGAAGGATATTTGGAAAACATGTTCCGTAAAGAATGTGAGGTGGATGATAGAATGAATGATGTATATAATGACCATATTGAGGAAGAATCTGAAAATGAAAATGAGACCCATAGACGGTCTGCGCAAATATTTAATGAATCTTTCGAGAGTGGAAGTGAAACATCAGAAAGCTCAGACTCTGAGGATGATAAAATTACATTGCCTAAAGTTAGATTAAAAAATAAAGATATCAATCAAAATGGTGATGCAGGTAGTGATAAACATAACAGTGCTGATAATGATGGACAAAGTGATGAAGATGTAGAAGATGAGGAAGAGTTTGATGTGTTTGGTGAATCAACCAGTCCTGCTGAATACACATCGGAACTGGATCGTGTCATTGCTAGAGAACAGAGCAGAATGAAATCAAACACATTGAATTCCCAAGGTACAAGCGATGGACACACATCTACACATACATCTTCAAGTAGCATTAGTTACCAGGGGAAGTCAGCTGCTGAGAGAGCATTTGAACGTGGATCAACAGATTCTATGTCAGGTTCCCGCAGGAAAGTTTCTCCCAAGACTGAGTTTAGTTTTACAAATGCTTCACTGACATCTAATGATGATTCTAGGCCACAAAGACGACGTTCAAAACAGTATACTAAAGGTAATTAATGATTATTTAGCATGCAAAAGGATGGTGGATTTTGTTTTATTGAAATGATTTCTTTACCATATTTCTTTAAACCTTAATTACCACTTTCAGAGTAAACAACACTCACTTATTGTTGAAGAACTTTTGTTTAACATTTCATAAAGTACTCAATTAAGATAGGAATACCTTTGAGTTTATTTTCAGAAACACCATTTATTGAAATTTGAATTGAAGTCAACAGATATTTTATCATGTCTTATGGAACATGAATGTTTTATGTAACTTTTAAAGGTGGTAGGCGCTACACAGTTCAAGGATTAGAAGGGATACATAAATATCGTTCTGCACCAGATATCCGTGACAAGCGTCCTGTATATAACAAAGAGGACTCCATACCTGAAGATTTAATGGCTGTATACAGAAACATGAACAGAGAGGTAATGTAATTTCTTATATGATTGTATTTTTCTCCCCCTACAGTAGGTTCTTAATCGAGTTGGGATAAAAACCATCAGCATGTCCACTATTGCTAGTTGTCAGATGCCAGTTTTATAAGCTGCATCACTATACATGAGAGCCGTCTGTATGGAGTTTGAATGTGTGAAAGGGATTAGGCTTAGCTATCTATGATGCCCAATTAAGCTTTTTCCCTGGTTGTTATAAAGCGGTATACCGTGTACAATTTATACCCCATAACCATCTTCCAAATATATCCAGTACATGGTCGGTAGTGGGCTTGAGCCTAGCTATCGACAATGTCTCTTTATGTGAGAAAGTAGGCTGTTGCTTACGGAGGATGGGAGTCTAGTACTGGTTTTTCCCAGGAATGATGGCTAGATGAACTGTCCGCCTCATATGACTCTGACTGTTGAAAGGGTGCATAAAACTCTAAACAAACAAAAAAACAATTATTTTGGTTGTTCATGCAAAATATGTTACGACTAATAAATGAGTGTGTTTGATAGATAAATCTTTCTATCTTCTTATTTCAGCCAATCTGACTGCTGGATTAATCCTACATGTCATTACACACACAAATTAGGTGCTAACCTCTGTCAGGATGAATATTATCATGCATTCTCTTACACAGATGATTACACAGATGTTTAATATTCATATTGTGTTTTTTCAGGAGTTGGTACGAATAGTGGTTACACATAAAGCACAGTTGATCAGGAAAGATCAGTATATTCGAGAATTAGAGAATTATATTGACAATTTGTTAGTTAGAGTAATGGAGAGTTCTCCAAGGATTCTACAAAATTTATGATGTTATTCAAAGGAAGGGAAATATTATACATCATGCTGTAACATTATATTCTACGACGCAATACATTCATTAATTAAGCATGTAACCATTAAGTATTTCATCAAGAAGTACAGTTCTAAAATGACATATATATGAACAATACTTGGGCTTAAAACTTGTTTTTTTCTGGTTACCCGATTCACCCTTATTTTCCCTCTTACTATAGAATTTTAATTCAGCCCTAGGAATGGAATATCCACTCTCACTATTTTCCACGCTTCCAAGAGCAAAAAAAAAAACCCAACCTACCAGTACCTACCCTATTTTTTTATGAGCAAGTTTTTGGCCTTACAGAAAAAGTTTTTTGATAAAAATATGATACAAAATGTACTTAAATATCTAATTGCACTGGACTCAAGTATACATACTTGCTTTTCACTTTAAATTTTAATTACATAGATCAGTCTCTTTGTTTAATGTTAAGCTGGCTTGACTTGGTTAATATAGTTTTTTATCTTGTGTTTGTATGTGACAATTTCTGTTCCTCGTGTAAGCCATGATTGTAGCTAAGTTTGTGACCAGAGAATGATTAACAGTATATATTTATATGATAAAATCATTTACAAATTCAACTTGAAATTTGTATTCTGTGCCTCTTCTCTGGTTCACATTTGTATTCAGAAATATATAATAAATATATATATTACAGTTAAATAATTTTCTTAATTGGTTAATGTCATTTTAATTTACAGTATTATTGTGCAGAATCAATTTAATTCCAATGACAAAATGTTCATTAAGAAAGTCACATTCCATTTTGAGAAAAAGTTTGTGAGTTTGGATCCTAATACCTTAAATCAAGCTTGTGGCATACACAGAGTCAGTCTACTTTAAATCAAGCTTGTGGCATACACAGAGTCAGTCTGCTTTAAATCAAGCTTGTGGCATACACAGAGTCAGTCTGCTTTAAATCAAGCTTGTGGCATACACAGAGTCAGTCTACTTTAAATCAAGCTTGTGGCATACACAGAGTCAGTCTGCTTTAAATCAAACGTGTGGCAGACACAGAGTCAGTCTACTTTAAATCAAGCTTGTGGCATACACAGAGTCAGTCTACTTTAATTCAAGCTTGTGGCAGACACAGAGTCAGTCTACTTTAAATCAAGCTTGTGGCATACACAGAGTCAGTCTACTTTAAATCAAGCTTGTGGCAGACACAGAGTCCGTCTGCTTTAAATCAAGCTTGTGGCAGACACAGAGTCAGTCTACTTTAAATCAAGCTTGTGGCATACACAGAGTCAGTCTACTTTAAATCAAGCTTGTGGCAGACACAGAGTCAGTCTGCTTTAAATCAAGCTTGTGGCAGACACAGAGTCAGTCTACTTTAAATCAAGCTTGTGGCAGACACAGAGTCAGTCTACTTTAAATCAAGCTTGTGGCAGACACAGAGTCAGCCTATTTTAAATCAAGTTCAATCACTTTACCTCATGTCAGATTTTCTGTGTTAAAAATTTCACAATAATTATTGTTCTAGCCATGACCCTTATTTTCTGTTGTTTTTTTATGTTGATGTTGATTTTTTGTTTAATGTTGTTATGGTTTTGGATTACATGTTTACAAGGAGAATATTGTCTGATATCTTGATGATCCAAGAATTGATGCAGATTGTTGTTGTAACAGGTTGTTATTCAGGCTAGCTAACTCAGACTGACCTATCTAGTACATCTAGTAGTGTATTTGATATAGAAGTGATGAATATTTCATATTGGCAAGTTATTATGCAGAGTTAAATGTCTCACATTTTTCTTTTTAAAGTGCCTTGTGTCTCATGGTCTCTTGGGATCATTATAAACCTTTTGCTCTGGTCTACATTATGATACAGTGCGTTATTTGATCTGCACAGTGCAAATATGTTGTATCTGAATGACAAACAGTTACTTGAGCTAGTTAAACACTGACATTATAGCATCCATATTTTATTTTAACTCTTGTTTGGTATATATTGTGACTACTGTCAAACTCGTGTTAGCAGCCACTTCCAAATAAAGGCCACAATGTGAATAAAGGCCATTCTTTTAAAAAAACATTGTTAAGAACAAAATGACTTCTGAATAAAGGCCACCTGTCAATAAAGCTACATTTTGTACTTCCCAAGGGTGGCCTTTGTTGACAGGTTTGACTGTATATATTTCTATCACGGAGCTTTTATAAGCAAATGGATTTTCTAATATCCTTTTACATTCTATATACATTTGTATTTGTTTAATATTGTGTTATGTACAGGTATAGTTTTTATTTTGTGTTTTAGATACTGATAAACTAGATCTGATTAACACTTCTATTGATGCTCTCAAGTTTGCATAATATTTGATATTCAGTGGATTTTTCTGGACAAATTAATTGAGAGTTGTATTGCCGATAAATTATATAATTATTAGATCAATGTTTGTCTTTTTTCACTGTGTTGTACAATTCTGTGAATCTATACAACCTTGTAGCTGTAGGTACTAACTGTGGTAGACATTTTACGCTTTTTGTGGTCATTTAAATACTCCATGAATTGCTGTTTGTTTGTTATTTTGATAATTTATATTTTTTCAGACTTTGTATCTATATAATGTTTATCGTTCATTCTTGTTATGCAATTTATTGTTATGTAGTATTAATATTTTATGAGTAATAATTGTATCAGGATATTTTTGTAATTTTTGATCGATGTGTAAGAATTTACTAACGCTTTGGATTTCAGATAAATATATATCCAATGTTGTATTTAATACAATATAATGTGATATGAATGTTATTGTTTACAGCTAATGATGATAATACATTGAATTCAGTTGTTGCTTTTTTCTGGCTAGTTCAACTGTTTGTAAATTAAGATTTAGATCTGTATATATCTTCTTCTGGCTTTATAGGTTGATTGATAAGCTAATATAACTTGTTGATGGTCTTCATGGGTTTCATTTATTGTTATATTCTAGTGTACATATGAAATGTTCTGTTGAGATTGTATGACAAACTCTATCCAGAAAACGTGAGTGTTGAATGTAATCATGGAAAAACATTACAACAAAATTTAATGCACATTGAGAGAACAACGGCATGCATTTTATTATCAAAAAGTTGAAATCACGTTTTTTTAAACTACTCTCAGACATTGACTGGGATGTATGTAAAAGATCCAGAATGAGAAATCTGGATAGAGATTAGTGGTATGATTCTATTAAGTGATCTTGTTTGCTGAAGACCATGCACTTGATAGAAAACAGATCTGTTTAACATATCATGTTAATTCTCGTCCATGTCTTTCATGCTGGGGTGATTGACTACTGTGAATGTGATATAAAGTATAGGATTGTATAAATAAAATTAATGTGTTTACTACCAGAAGACAAATGCTCTCATCATTGGTTTCATCTGTAATAATTATGTCCTCTTTTAAAGAAAAGGGGGTACATGTATATTGCTTAATTTGCACATGTCGGTCGGTCCATAGGTCCATCTTTTCTTAACCTAACCATGCCCAGGCAATAACTAAAAACTATTTGGCCTAATCTCCTACTGATTTTGAGGTCAGTAGGTCAAAGGTCGTACTATTCAGTTGGCCTTTAGGGACATGCGTGTTTCACAAACACTTTTTGTTCCTCTGCTTTAAATCTGCTATCTTATCCTTGGGTATTCATGTATTCAAAATATTAGGAAGTTTACTTATTGGCTAATTCAGTCAAGTCAATGGTGCATTAATGATATTGACAAAATATCATTTCATCTTTACAATAGGTACATATGTACTCAGGGTAATTTCATATTTTTAAATCATATTAATTTTTAATATTTGATAGATTTTACAATGTAATTGAATGCTTAACTGTGGCATGAGTTTGTAGGCCATTAGAGAATTCTTTGCTTTTTTCACAGGTTATGCCCCTTTCGAAGAAAAGGGGGTATATTGCTTTGCACATTTCGGTCAGTCCATCCGTCCATCCATAACCAAACCTTATCTGACCAATAACTAGAAGACGATTTGACTTAAAATTTGGTTAGGAGGTTGGACATCACATGTAGATGACCCCTATTGATTTCGAGGTCAGTACGTCAAAGGTCAAGGCAACAGTCACAGTGACATTTAGCACAAAAACCTTGTCTGACAAATAGCTAGAGAAGTTTGAGGTTTGTCATCGCATGTGGATGACCCCTATTGATTTTAAGTTCAATAGGTCAAGGTCTTACTATCCAGTAGGCCTTTAGGGGCCATCTGTGTTTAAAAAACACTTCTTGTTTTTACTTGTAATTGTAATAAGAATTTTGAAAATGTATGTACAAGTCATATTAGATGTGTGCCTGTTTTTTTGTTGTACAACGAATGTGAATATGCATTTCTTCATTCCACTGTTAATGTTTTATGTTAAAATGGAAGAAATATATTTTTACTCATATTTATATTTTGTAACTCAGTTGTGAAATAAAGAACATAACAGTTGTATATTGTTGTCGAGAGTTACACTTGAAACAAACGAACCACACACTGTATATATACATGTATAGCTGAATCTTTTTTTAATTGGCTACAAACTGTGAATATTCCAAAGATACATTGCTCAAATTAAGGAGATACACACATGTACATGTTATGTGTATAAATCCTTGCTCAAATATAAAGTGACAAAAGTTGCATTCATTTTGTACCATCAGTATGGTCTGTACTACTTAAGTACAGTTAATCACTTGGGTTTTTGGTCTCGCTGACAGCCAGGGTCATTTGGCAGCTTTATTGGTGATGGAACACCCCTAGAGTTCACCTGGATAGAACCACCAATATCTCAGAAGCTAGCTGTTGGTCAGCTTACTCACAGGTGAACTTTGGTCCCTGGTAGGATTTGAACACACAGCATTCCTTACCTCACCATGTCACTTATCTATCATGAATTTTACGATACAAAATAAAACAATGGTATACACAGTCCTCCATAGTTTGTGCACATGCATATGCATGCAAATCTGATTTATAAACCACTTGTAAAGCTACCCTTTGATTTAAGTTTAGTAAATCAGTGGACTTCGACACCCCAATGCACACCACTTAATATTATCTTATTAGAACAAATGGAACAGATTTAAAAAAAACGTTTGAACATTCTGTTACACTTTTAAGTTAAAAGAAATTTACACTAGATTTACTTCTATCTTTTTATGGGATTAGAAGCAGAAAGTTGATTCAAGGAATTGCTTGATTTTATTTCTGTCTTGAAAAACAATTTTCAGCATTCACTATAATAAAAAAAAACTAGCATGGCAGAAGTAGATAATGAGGACTTACATTTTGGAAGTGACAATTACATTTCTATGATAAAAAGCAGCGATGAACAAACCAAAGGTAACACTACACAATCTGCTTCTGAACAATGCAATGCATATCAGCATGCACCAGAGTGGTTTGAGGATTCCAACATATGTACAGTCACTTGCGACAAACATCCCGATCAGAAGCTACTGTTTTTCTGCAAGGAACACAATGCAGTTGTTTGTGGTAAATGTTTACATGCTGAACACAAACCGTGCGAGCTTCGCGATATATCAATAGCAAGAAAACAATGCAACAAACCTGATTATCAATCAATCATTGAACGAGCGACCGAAGTGCGAAATGAAATTAAACATGCTGAAGTCGCTGCAAGTAAATGTGGAAATAAAGCTGTTAAACAAAATTTGGAGGCAATTGGATGCATTAAACATGCTAGAAAATCACTAAATGAGCTTTTTGATAAGGCTGAAAAGGATCTCCTTGAATCCGTTGAAGCAGTGAAATGCAGTAATGACACCGAACTTCAATCCATCAATGAAAACTTACAGGATGCCGACAGCAAACTTGCTTCCATTCAAGAACGTCTTAGTGATAAGACTGCTTGTTTAAATGATTTGTTTGCCGAGTCCAATAAGTCATCTGTCACGATTGAAGCTGTAGTAAATAACATTAGTGGAATAAAGGCAATACAACTGCAATGTATAGAATTCTGGCCTCATTCTCATAAAGATGTAGAGAGTACACATGGCAGTCTTCTTGGTGAATTAGAGCCTATGCCAATATCTTTACAAATGCCGGGAAAAAGTATCAGGAAGTTGAAGGGAAAACGCATTCAACAAATCTGTACAACAAAAAGCAAAGACGCTGTGCAGCCAGAGCATATTTCAGGAATTGTAAATGTAAGCAAAGGTATTGTTGCATGTGTTGATCGCAGTAATGGATCTGCAAGCTTGATCGATGTCATGCAAGGTAAATTTATTTCTGCAATATCATTGACTGACAATCCATGGGACATTGCAAGAACCTCACAAGATTCTGTCGCTGTAACACTGCCAGCCCTGGAAAAGATTCAGTTTCTTAAAGTTGATTCGAATGTTTTATCAGTCATGCAACCATTAATCAACGTGAGGGGAAATTGTCGTGGAATTGATTGTTTTGATGAAAAACTTGTTGTGGCGTATGAAAAACAATCAAAAATTGAAGTTATTGATTTCCATGGTAACGTTGTGAAATGTATTCAGTATGACTGGTTGAGGAGCCCTTCATATGTTGCTGTAAGCTATGATAGTCACTATATTATTGCGTCTGACACGCAAGAAGGTTGTTTGTACAAAGTGACACTAGATGGACATCTTGAGCATATGTTAAAATGTGAAGCTTTAAAGAATCCTGAAGGAATATGTGTTTGCAGAGATGGTTCGCTGTTGGTAGGTGATGATGATGCCCTTTATGTTGCAGAAGAATTCATGTCTGTACAAGTCCTTCACGTTCATCAGAATGGTAAACTGGACCGTGTTTCTGCCTTGTGCTATGAGGAAGATAGTAAAATATTATGTCTGTGTCAGCCAACTTCAACCAGCGTATTTGTTTTCAAGTTCAAGTAATTATCATTTAGGCCAAGAAGTTCTCTAGTTATTGCCTGGACAAGGTTAGGTTCCGGACCAACAGACTGCAAAGTGCGAAGAAATAATATACCCCAATTTCTTCAAAAGAGGCATAATAAACAATTCAAAACAGCAATGTTCTACTTAATTAACATCTAATTAACAATCATTTTATTGAAGGTAATAAATAGATGTGTGTGTATATAATGAAGTGTGGGTGGTTATACTATTATGGTGCTGATGCTCGTGTATGCAAGTACAAATGTATGTGTTAAATTAAGTATTTGTATAAATGTGTGTATATTAATTTTGTACTCATGACTGTATATTTATGTTGTGTATTTGTATGAAAGTTTGTGTATTCGACTGTTTGCATACATATAATGTGTACTTGTATACATGTGAGTTTATACACGTGTGTATTTGTACACATGAACTTTATGTATTTGTATACATGGATATTTGTGTCAACAAAATTAATGTTTTTTTATGATCGTATGTTAAATTGTGATCGTAAGCGTAAGATGTTATAATGTAACAAATCAAGTTCGTTTATCAGGAGTTATCAGTACATGTATGTCTGTTTAAATGATAGTTTTCTTATTTAGTGATAACCAGATTGTGTCTGATCAAGTATATTCAGTTGTCAATACTTATCAGCTTTGAATGTACAAACTTGAGTTTGAGCTAAGCTATCTTCATAAAGACAGCATGTATTTATGAGGGCTGTCCTCTAAGTATGTAGAATTTTCTCATTACTCTTGTATTTTTAAACAATAAATGTTCTATTTTTATACATTAATCATTTACTAAGTATCTGAGTATGATAGTTTCAGTAAGTTGCCCCACCATGTGATTTACAACAGAAATAAAGATACATTTGTAGTATTATCACAAGACCAGTTTGATTTTTGTTTGTTTATACAGTGAAGTATGTTAATATATATATACAGAATATACAATTAATAATAAATATTGTCACAAGCCTTGTAAGTATGACATAAGACTCTGTATGGCTTACATCACATTCAAAATGAACATAAATGAATGAAAAACTTTGGATATCTACAATCTAGCTGAAGTTGAGCAGTGGATAGATGAGAGGTACAATTCATGATGAACCTGCATGCATGTTTTATTACAGTCAAACCTGTGAATAAAGGCCATCCTTGGGTAAGACAATATGTGACCTTTATTGTTTTGTTCTAAATAGTAAATGATGGTTTTTGGAAAGGACCTTTATTCTCAGGGTGGCCTTTATTTGGAGCTGGCCACAAACACAGGTTTGATTGTATTTCAAAAGCAGGAACTCAAGATCTGATCACGGCAGACTTCATGACATAGAGTCATGCTTCAAAACTATCAGCACCCAATTATATGAACTATGGTTAAATTTAACCTCAGGGTTAAAAGTGACATTTGTAAAAAATTTAATCAAAAGTTAACCATAAGCAAAATGCCTTTGTTGGACCAAACGCTCGACGACCTCAACAATTCAAGAGTAAACAGACAAACCAAGGACATAATATAATGTGTCCCTGGACAAACCGATGATCTTGATAACTTCTTAACCAATGTTAGTCTCTTGGATTAAATCTAGCTGGAAAAGGTTTTTTACAATCGCTTTACCAAATTTCAACTGAAATTTAACCCAGTGGTAAAAATTTACCAATTTTTTACAATTGGTTGCAGAATGTCAAGTTGATTTACATCAGGGAATTTGTATGATAATTACAATAAACCTGTATCTAGAGTCTCTGTTTGCTGTCAGGACATACCATCTAGTCATGGATTAGCAAACATAAAAGCACACAAGAAGACATATCATTGAAATAATTTATCACAGAGAATGTTAGTCATAAATTGTAATTTATCACACTATATATTAAAACAAACATCAATCAGGCCAACAGCCAGGGTCATTCCGCAGCTTTTCAAGCTTTATTGGTGATGGAAGACAACTAGAGTACACCTGGATAGAACCACCAATATCTCAGAAGTCAGCTGGTCAGCTTACGCACATGTGAACTTTGGTCACTGGTGGGATTTGAACACACAGCATTCGTTACCTCACCATGTCACTTATATATCATACAAAATAAAACAATGGTATACAGTCCTCCATAGTTTGTGCACATGCCTATGTATGTACATTTGTAAATGGAAATCAATATTGATTTATAAAACCCAATGCACACCACTTAATTGTATCTTATCAGAACAAATTGAACATATTTCAACAAATATTTGACAAGATATCACAAAACATGAACGTTCTGTTACATTTTTAAGTTAAAAGAAATTTACACAGGATTTACTTCAATCTGATTAAAATCATATCCTCAAACCCGCTACGCTATGAGGATCTGAAGACGACCTATAGAAGGTGACCTTTTCCACTAGCCAATCAGCGCCTTACTTTCATAATTCTGAAAGTGATCTGATTCTATTTTTAACCGCAGTAAAAAACAATATTTGACTTGTAGTTATCACGAACACATATTCTTACGCAACTAAATGTAATGGTAGCGCCCATGTGACATGCGTGTTTATTAAATTTTCTGTACTACTATGGCCAAATCGATCAGGATTACTAAAAAAATCAAAAAGTGGTTGCAGACAAATATGTTATACGTAATTTAATGTTTACTAACGTTTAAATAACATCGTCAGGTCGGCCAAAGTACCGATGAAACGAGTTATACGATTGGCTGAATTATAAATAGATATAAATAGTGATAATGGAAATTCCGACTTTTGAAAATAGAAACTGGTATAGGCCGTCATCAGATCTTGCCGTAAGGAAGATCGAATACTTTAGTCAGACTGGATTTACTTCTGATTTTTATGGGATAAAAAACAGAAATTTGATTCAAGAAATCGGTTGATTTTATTTCTGTCTGGTATAAAACCATTTCCAACATATGCTTCAATAAAAACCAGCATGGCGGAAGTAGATAATGAGGACTTATTTTCAGGAAGTGACAATTATATTTCTGTACAATTCCTAAACAGCAGTGATGAACGAAACACTACACAATCTGCTCCTGAACAATATGCACCAGAGTGGTTTGAGGATTCCAACATATGTACAGTCACTTGCGTCAAACATCCCGATCAGAAGCTACTGTCTTTCTGCAAGAAACACGATGCAGTTGTTTGTGGTAAATGTTTGATTGCTGAACACAAAACCTGCGAGCTTCGCGATATATCAAAAGCAAGAGAACAATGCAACAAATCTGACTATCAATCAATCATTGAACGAGCGACCGAAGTGCAAAATGAAATTAAACATGCTGAAGTCGCTGCGAGTAAATGTGGAAATAATGCTGATAAACAAAATTTGCGGGCAATTGCAGATATTAAACATGCTAGAAAATCACTAAATGAGCTTTTTGATAAGGCTGAAAAGGATCTCCTTGAATCCGTTGAAGCAGTGAAATGCAGTAATGACACCGAACTTCAATCCATCAATGAAAACTTACAGGATGCCGATAGCAAACTTGCTTCCATTCAAGAACGTCTTAGTGATAAAACTGCTTGTTTAAATGATTTGTTTGCCGAGTCCAAAAAGTCATGTGTCACAATTGAAGCTTTAGTAAATTACATTAGTGGAATAGAGGCAATACAACTGCAATGTATGGAATTCCGGCCTCATTCTTATAAAGATGGAGAGTATACACACAGCAGTCTTCTTGGTGAATTAGAGCCTATGCCAATATCTTTACCAATGCCGGGAAAAAGTATCGGGAAGTTGAAGGGAAAACTCATTCAACAAATCCGTACAACAAAAAGCAAAGACGCTGTGCAGCCAGCACATATTTCAGGAATTGTAAATGTAAGCAAAGGTATTGTTGCGTGTGTTGATCGCAGTAATGCATCTGCAAACTTGATCGATGTGATGCAAGGTAAATTTATTTCTGAAATTTCATTGATTGACAATCCATTGGACATTGCACAAACCTCACAAGATTCTGTCGCTGTAACACTGCCTGCTCGGGAAAAGATTCAGTTTCTTAAAGTTGATTCGAATGTTTTATCAGTCATGCAACCATTAATCAACGTGAGGGGAAATTGTTGTGGAATTGATTGTTTTGATGAAAAACTTGTTGTGGCGTATGAAAAACAATCAAAAATTGAAGTTATTGATTTCCATGGTAACGTTGTGAAATGTATTCAGTATGACTGGTTGCGGAGCCCTTCATATGTTGCTGTAAGCTATGATAGTCACTATATTATTGCGTCTGACACGCAAGAAGGTTGTTTGTACAAAGTGACACTAGATGGACATCTTGAGCATATGTTAAAAAGTGAAGATTTAAAGAATCCTGAAGGAATATGTGTTTGCAGAGATGGGTCTTTGTTGGTAGGTGATGATGACGCCCTTTTTGTTGCAGAAGATTTCATGTCAGTACAAGTCCTTCCGGTTCATAAAAAAGGTAAACTGGGCCATGCTTCTGCCTTGTGCTATGAGGAAGATAGTAAAATATTATGTCTGTGTCAGCCAACTTCAACCAGAATATTTGTTTTCAAGTTCATGTAATGATTAATATCACAGTGAGTAGAAGATGAAAGTAAATAAGAAATGTTTATGAAACACGAATGCCCCCTAAATGCCAACCAGATAGTATGTCTTTGACCTAAAAATTAAAAGGGGTCATCTTCATGTGATGAGCAACCTAAGGAATTTAGGCCAAAAAGTTATCTAGTTATTGCCTGGACAAGGTCAGGTTCCGGACTAACCAAGAATGCTATTTTACATAGCATCCCTGGGACAACCGACCGCATTGTACAAAAAAATATACCCCAATTTCTTCGAAAGGGACATATATAATTAACGATTCAAAACGGCAAAGTTCTACTTAACAATCATTTTATTGAAGGTAATAAATAAATGTGTGTGTATATAATGAAGTGTGGGTGGTTATAACAGTTATGGTATGCATGTATGTGTTAAATTAAGTACAAAATGTATTTGTATAAATGTTTGTACTCATGACTGTGCATTTGTATGAATGTTTGTGTATTTGACTATTTGCAAACATATGTGCATTTGTAAACATGTGAGGTGTGTCAAAATTTGTGTTTTATGATCGTATGTTAAACTGTGATCGTAAGCGTAAGATGTTATTATGTAACGGAACATAGAACACATAGAATCAAGTTTGTTAATCAATCTGATTAAAATCATATCCTCAAACCCGCTACGCTATGAGGATCTGAAGACGACCTATAGAAGGTCACCTCAGGTGACCTTTTCCACTAGCCAATCAGCGCCTTACTTTCATAATTCTGAAAGTGATCTGATTCTATTTTTAACCGCAGTAAAAAACAATATTTGAGTTGTAGTTATCACGAACACCTATTCTTACGCAACTAAATGTAATGATAGCGCCCATGTGACATGCGTGTTTATTAAATTTTCTATACTACTATGGCCGAATCGATCAGGATTACTAAAAAAATCAAAAAGTGGTTGCAGACAAATATGTTATACGTAATTTAATGTTTACTAACGTTTAAATAACATCGTCAGGTAGAAAGTTCATTCGGCCAAAGTACCGATGAAACGAGTTATGCGATTGGCTGAATTATAAATAGATATAAATAGTGATCATGGAAATTCCGACTTTTGAAAAAAGAAACTGGTATAGGCCGTCATCAGATCTTGCCGTAAGGAAGATCGAATACTTTAGTCAGATTGGTTTGTTAATCAGGATTTATCAGTACGTGTCTTAAATGCCATAGTTTTCTTATTTAGTGATAACCTGATTGTGCCCGATCAAACATATTCAGTTGTCAATACTTATCTGTTTTACATGTACTAACTTGATACACATTTTTACGACATTTTCTTCTGGAGTAAGAGCTTAGCTATCTTTATAAAGACTGCATGTATTCATGAGGGTTGTCCACTAAGTATGTATAATGTTCTCATTACTCTGGTATTCTTTGTAGAAAACAAATATTAGTTAAAGCCCCATTAGCTTTTTGCTGTAGAAAAATATATGCAAAAACATTTAATTGTTGATATTATCCAAAGATAATTATTACCAACGAAACAAGCCCTTTTTGGTCTGAATACACTCATTTCACTGTGATTTTTGCTTTTGTAAACTTGAGGTATGTAGAGCTCGTGAAGTCACTTAAAAATTTAGTACGTGTGCATAGCATGACTGCGGGAAAACTCAGGTGTTCTATAAATAGTATTTATTTCAATGATACTGAAAAAAATACGATAGTGGTTTTGGAAACATTTTTTCTTGTTA
Organism: Lutraria lutraria; assembly: GCA_964023205.1. Classification (NCBI taxonomy): domain Eukaryota; kingdom Metazoa; phylum Mollusca; class Bivalvia; order Venerida; family Mactridae; genus Lutraria; species Lutraria lutraria. Next base: position 11,250,252 of record OZ026846.1, on the reverse strand, counting down.
ACAAACAGAAACTATTAGGACCAATACATTTATAAGCTTATGGGACTTTAACAGTGCAATTATTATTTAATAACCATCATTGATAATTTAGAACAAACTGATACCTGTTGATGTCTGCACTGCAACAAGGAACAGGAACCTACAGACTACATTTCAGAGTCAACTAGTTTTTGACTACACAGTTAAAAAACATAAACAATGTTAAACAGACTGTCATGAACATTAACCATGACCTACCATGGACAATACATTGAGTGGTGTCTAACCTGATGTTCAAAAATGGTTAAAACTTTCCAGGAATATGAAAAAGAACTTTTACTTTAGGACAGTTAATATTTAACTTCATACATTGACCCCCTCCAGAAGTGAAATACGTTTTACCCCTCCCACTTAAGAAGCAAACAATAAATTTGACCACCCCCCAATATAATTTCTTTACTTTGCCTTCCTTGGGTGGTATATATATTTAACTGGAATGGCCCTTGTTGTAGTGGCCTAAAATATAGCTAATAATTTGTTACAATTTAGGTGAAAACAAACATCACTAATTGAAAACAATGTTCAATTTTACTCGAATATAATATTTGTTGTACTCTTAAGATGTACAATGTCATAGAGAAAATTAAATATAAAAGACTTCATTCACTGAGTGATTAGAATGACAACTAAGCTCTAGTATTTGTGAAAGTTGTCATATAAGTATATAGTATCAAATGCAAATATGTTTGAAACCAGATAATATTTATGTTCTATTTTTATACACTAATCACTTATCTGTGTCACAACGACTGTGGTGGGTGGGGTAATTTTTTCTAAACAAGTGTCTGTGATCTGTGTATGATAGTTTCAGTAAGTTGCTCCTTCGTGTGATTTACACCAGAAATAAAGATACTTATATAAAAAAAACAGTTTGATTTTTATTTGTTTATAAATACAGTAAAGTTTGGTCATCTATATATACAGAATATAAAATCAAGTACATCATAAATATTGTCACAAGCCTTGTAAGTATGACACAATACTCTGTATGGCTTACATCACATGCAAAATGAACATAAATGAATGAAAAACTTTAAATATCTACAATCTTGTTGAAGCTGATCAGTGGAGAAATGAGAGGTACAATACAGTCAAACCTGTGAACAAAGGCCACCCTTGGGTAAGACATCATGTGACCTTTATTGTTTTGTTCTAAATACCAGTAGTCAATGATGTTTTTTTTATAAGAATGACCTTTATTCTCAGGGTGACCTTTATTTCGGGTGGCTGCTAACACAGGTTTGATTGTGTTTCAAAAACAGGAACTCAAGATGTGATCATGACAGACTACATAACATAGAGTCATGCTTCAAAACTATCAGCACCCAATTATATGAACTATGGTTAAATTTAACCTCAGGGTTAAATGTGACATTTGTTCAGGATTTAATTAAAAATTAATCAGAAGGAAGATGACTGTCTTTGTTGAACCAAACGCTAGATGACCTTGACAATGCAGTAAATAATCAGGGACTTACTGTATGTAATATAGTGTCCCTAGACAAACTGATGATCTTGATGACTTCTTAACCAATGTCAGGCACTTGGGTTAAATCTAACTAGAGAAAAATTCTGTTCAGATTTAACCAACGTTTTACATGACCACTTCACCAAACTTCAACTAAAACTTAACTCAACTTCAAATTCAACCCAGTGGTAAAAATTTACCAAAATTTTTACATTTGAGTGCATAATATCAAGTTTGATTTACATCAGGGACTCTGTATTACTATGTATATATAGAGTCCCTGTTTGCAGTCAGGACTTACCTTCTAGTCAAGGATTAGCAAACATAAAAGCACACAAGCAGACATATCATTGAAAGAATTTATCACAGAGAATGTTAGTCGTAAATTGTATTTTATCACAACATATTCTAAAACAAACATCAATACACAAAAGTTATTACAAATACACTTTAAACAGATTGCATACAGTGATTTTCTTTAAACAAATAACACAGTAATATTTCAAGAATGTGAGGGGACGATCAAAAAGTTACAAACTTCCCAAAGTAAGGTGTACAGAAAACAAGCAACTAAAAGGCAACAAAAATACAAAATTTTGGTTCAAAGACTCACATTGGCTTCCAGGGGAATCAACAGAAACAAAAATTCAATTGATGACACAAAATGGCACTTATGTTTATTATTATTCAATAAGTTATATAGAGAATCAATAGGGACCCCTGACTATAAATCACTAGTCCCACACTGCGGTTTGAAATCCACCTGAGACCAAATATTGCATGTGAGGAAGCAGTCCGTCTAGCTTACGGAAGGTTGGTGGTTCTACCCAGTTGAATACCTAAATGACCCTGGCTATGGGTGAGCTGTTATACCCCAAAGAAAAAAAGAGAATCATACTTATAACTATTCATTGTGAAAAAAATCTGGACAAATGTCTCTTTCCTTCCAAGGCAATACATATAAAATCAAATCTACAATAAAATTTCAATCTCAACACTTCGTTTTAAGTCAGCACTAAAATACTCTGTTAGTTTGTCTTTGAAAAAATAAATACAGAAGAAAATTTATCAAATGAAATCAGAATTCATACAGGACGTCATGTAAATTGCCACTAACTACACAGATATACTGCCTTCTCTGAAGTTAGTTTTACCAATTAAAGCATTAACAAGAACACTTTTTCCATCTCTACTTTCTTTAACAGCTTCCTGCAAGATCTCTTTAATTTTATCTTCATTTGAACGATCTAATCTCAGACCTTTCCCACCGTAACCAATAGCAACAGTTTCATAATCTGTGAACTGAAATACAAAAATCATTTTCTAATCATCCAAAATTTAAAGTGATTGCAGTGACAAATGTTTTGTCTTTTCTTTACAGCTAACTAACCAGTTATTCACCAACACAAGGGTATGTTTATTTATTCATTTGGGATTAACACTGCTTTTCATGTCAGATTTTTTTTGGTTAAATACGGTGGCCTATCTACCGAACAAGTTTTCTTGGCCTTATTCAATAAAGTACTAACTTCTCTGTATGTGGAGGAAAATGGACATAGTTGTCAAATTTTCACTGAAGAGTATGACCTGCCTTGACAGGGAATCGAACCCAGATGGTCAGGTTACAAATTCAGTACATTAACCACTGTCAAGGCTACATGTAAGTGTACAACACAAATAATTATAGCATTACCTAAATACAGTTGAATCTCGTTATCTCAAATTTCTAGGGACCGTGAAAATTAGTTTGAGATAACCGAAATTTGAGATAAACAAATACTGTATAATTATATATGTTTTAAAGTATTTGTGTACACGCACGTACAGGAGCCTCTATTTAAAATTACAATGCATATATACATGATTAAGTTTCAATTGAATAAAATATGTGCATACGTAGAGAAGAAACAAAATAGTTATGTATCTATTCATAATAATTATTATAAACAATTAATGTCCAAACATAAAATACTTATTAACGAAATTTGTTGTAAGAATTCGAAAAAAACGGAGCATCTAGCTTTACATATTTTTGGATGTGTACGCATTCCGTACATAATGTAAGATGAATGCATTTGTTGCAACGTTGATCACGCTTTCAGAATTAATTATTTTTATCAAGCTAAGATCATTTAACTATGATTGGAATCAAACACTGTCATAGGTGGCAAGTAACAGTTCTCAAATTTTCAAGTTAAACCTACGAGTATCCTAGTATTCGGATACTCATAGCAGCCGAAGTTATACGTGGTGCGTATTTGTTTACCTTACCTACCATAATTTAGTTAAGTCAAATACCAGGTATGATTATCATGCTACACTACACGTGTGCTCTCTGTTTGTCACACGGTCATAAATCTCCCGGAGCCTTCAGATTGTTCAATTAGCAAAATGTCATGATAGGTGTGAAAGCGTCCATTGATCGCTGATCAGCTCCAACTTTGAGATAAACAACTCAAACTACATGCTAATTAGAGTCACTGGGACAAAATTTAGTTTGACATAAACGAAATTTTGAGATAAGTGAATTGGAGGTAAGCGGATTAATTTCATATAGAGAAAGAGCAAAAAAATCGGGACCCAACGAAACAGTTTGACATAACCGAAATTTTGATATAAGCGAGTTTGACATAACGAGATTCAACTGTACACAATACCCAATTATGTTAATATGCAAAGAAATCAATAAATTAAATATCTAAACTGAGCATATTACATGTATGTAACAACATGTCAACATACTTTGAAGAAACATACCATTTGTTTAAAGTACATCTTAAATTTTAGAATTCAGTTATACATATTAGGGTTATATAAAAAGATAAGAGATACAACTTACAGCAAGTTGACAAGCTACATTACTTCCAAACATTGGAACTTGTTCTCTAGATATCTGAGTCCATCCAGCATCATTACCTACCAGAGCTATCACAGGTACCTGTATATAACATACATGTATATAACGTACAATACATGTATATAACATACAATACATGTATATAACATACAATACATGTATATAACGTACAATAACATACAATGTATATACACTTATGGACAAACGTCTTGTATGGTCTACAAAACATGCAGTATCTTTCTTGTTTACAATTGGACATTAATTAAAATTGTACCATTGGAAAGGAGATTCTACGAGTCACTAATTGCTTTAATGAAAGATGATATATAAATTAATTTTAATTACAGAGACATAGCTTTACTGTCTTTGAAAATAATCACGGAAACCCAAACCACACAAGACTTTTATCCTTAAGTAGTCATGACTTACAAGTACATGTTTATCATATAACAGGTTATTACATTTATAACACAGGCATACACGCTTTAATCAAACATTTCGTTCACAATAATTAAACTATTTTGCTAAAACAAAGTCAGCATACCAAAGACTAAATCAATAATAATAAGTACCAATGTCTATAACTAAAATAAAATTTCATTCTCATTGTTTGTTTGTTTATTTCAGTTTTATGCCCCTTTTCAACAGTCATGGTCATATAAAGCAGACAGTTCACCGAATCATCGTTCTTTGGAAGAACCCATACTAGACTCCCATCCTCCATAAGCAACTGCCTACTTTCTCACATAAAGTGACACGGTCGGTAGCTGGGATTGAACCTACGAGGAACACTCAACAGTTAATTTATTTCTAATATTTTGACATTAACATAGAAGTATACCAACAAGCTTTCTTAATACAACTTATTCTAATCTAGACAATAATGAATAGACACTCATATAAAACTATTCATAATAAGTTTATCAAAGATCAAGTATTTTATAAAGTGTCACATAATGATATTGTAAGACTCACGTTATGACGTGTAAATGTATCAAATTCTGCCACACTGTAACCCAAGGAACCATCACCGTATATAATCCACACATCACTCTCTGGACGACACAGTTTGGCTCCCAGCGCAAACCCTCCACCAACACCTAGTGTACCAAATGCTCCAGGGTCCAGCCACATCAATGGTCCTCTTGGTCTAAAAAATAAAATTTCCATACAGAATAAATTTTAACCAATAAAATCACTAAAAAAATGTCAATGAACGAAAGCAGAAACCAAATCACCACAGAATCGAAAGAAAGACCAAATAAACATCATGAGTACCTATTTGCAGATGAAACATAAGGATTTATAATAAATATTCTAAGCTATGTAACAAAAAATTCCACAAACATTCTCATTTCATTCACAGTGCAACACCCTTTGAGAGAAGCAAAATTATGTTGTTGTTGAGAGGTGGTCACTATAGAGAGATTAAATTGATAGTAAAATTGCGCAGTGGGAAAAAATCATGCTGATGTTGAAGGGAGATTGTTGCTCAAGAGAGGTTGCACTGTAATTGTTAAGCACCAACCTCAGAATATATGCAGCAGTTCCTACAAAGTCTCCGCCATCAGCCACCATAATGGAATCCTCGGACATCACTTCCTCTGCTTGATGAAGTACTTTAACTGGGTTTAAATGCACATCTGTAACCTCACTGCACTTGTCACTGAATATAGAACATGTACAGAATCCAGTTACAGTCTTCTGTCAAACTCTGGAGCCCAAAGCCCTGGGCCAGTAAATTTCTAGTTGTGGTACTGAACTTTTCAAAACTGTATATTCTAGCTAGTGGTCATTTTCATTAGCCCACTTATATTTTGAGCTAGTACTTTTAAGAAAATTTATTAAACACTAATGTTACTTTTTCCATACCCAAAAGGCCAATTAACTTTGCATATTTGTTTAAGACTTGTCATCATTTACTCACGGTTTGTCAGGTAAGTATGGTTAATCTTTTCATCTTTTAAGAGATCCTTGACAATTGCACCAATACTTACCTGCTCTTCCAATTTCAGCCATGAAGCCAGATTAAGACAAAATAATGTGATTATTAAGATCTCCAGAAAAATTGTGACTGAAATAATGCCAACTGAATGCAACATTTCTGCGACATATCTTTGTTAAACTACAGCCTTACTTAATGTTTGTGGCCATCTTCGGATATAGGCTGTCCTGTGAATAAAGGCCATTGTTTTAAAAATCTTCAGTAGACTATTAACAACAAAATGACCTCTGAATCATGGCCACCCTGTGAATAAATGTCAGTTTTTAAAATTTGTCATTGTTAATTTACAACAACATGACCTCTGAATAAAGGCCGCCAGTCAATAAAGGGCACATTCTGGCTTTTACAAGGTTGACCCATGTGACATATTGACAGTATTTGCAAGAAGTTCAGTATTAATATAAATCTTTCAATAAAGTATGTCTCTGGATTACCTATTGGCCTTTTCTTTGTCCTCATCTTTCTTCTTCAGCATTCCAAGCCATTCTGGATCACATTTGTTAGCCTTTAGTCCCTTAGCAAGTTCTATAAGGAATGAACCAACATCACCTTGTATCGCAACAGTTGGTTTCCAGAACATATCAGAATTCTGTATAAATATTTGATAAAAGAATATATCCATCAGTTAAAGACAAACAAAAATCTGAAATAAGACTTGATAGAATTATAAGATAAAATTGAAATAGCTCTCATTCTTAACAATCAATTATTTCATGGGAAATTTTCTTTTCTTGTGGAGTACATACAATATACTTAAAGCTATACAGTAAACTTACATCACAATAATACATCACCCATACATACAATATTCCAAATTTCAGTCTATACAATAATTCACATTACCTAATTAAAATCAGTCAAAAATACAATTTATGTGCATAACCTGTGGAAGTAAAACACTGTTCTCATTAATTGCATTGGTTGTGATGATTAAAATAGCTTAACAAATATTAACATTTTTCATACATCGATTCTATCATGCTCAATGTTTAGAAATCAGGAATACTGGAACTGAGTCAAGTTTGAGCCAATGAGAGGCCACTATATGTAGATAAAAATACACCAAACAAATGTAAGTAATGGAAACAGAAACTAATAATGTTGACTTACTTTATAAAGTTGTTCTTTATTTCTGTTTACAGCTATTATTTTAGATTTTCTGTTAAGAGATCTACCATAACCCATTCTAAAGTCACATACAGCTCCTGGAAAATCATTTTTGGTTTTTTATATAGTCAAACCTGTGTTAGATGCCACCTCCAAATAAAGCCCATTCTTTTGAAAATCGTCACTGTTAATTAGAACAAAATACCTCCAAATATAGGCCACTGGTCAATAAAAGCCCTATTTTTTATTTCTTCAAAATGGCCTTTGTTTACAGGTATGACTGTAATTCTTCTTCAGTCCAACAATTGTTAAAAACATTGCTAAAATCAACCATTTAATAACTGTTGTATGAATTTTTGTGATATCACAAATGACAGATCAAATTAAAGAGAATACAAGCGTATTACCACAATAAATGATGTAGACAGTATAGCATTGTTTTAATAATTTGCAGAAAATCTGAAAGGAGTTTTTTTACTGGGGTTAAAAATTACACCAACAACCTGCGTCAGTTGATGACTTTCCAACTTTAATGGTAGAGGAAGATACCAAGGCCTGAGTAGAAATGCTGACCTTTCTTAAACTAGCCAGACAATTTCCTTACATAATATGATATTTTTCAGGTCAAAAACTGATATACAACATACCAGCAAGAATAACAACATCAGCTTCTTTTAGGGCTTCACCTCTCTTCTGTCTTATCTGTAAATCACTGTATCTACCTAATAATCCACGAGCCATACCTCCCAGGAAACACGGTATCCCCATACTCTGAGAATACAAAACATGCATCAAAATCAAACTATTAACCAGCAACCTCATCAATAAACAGTCAAAGATTTTTACATATTAAGATGAAGATATAGCTTTATCAGTTGGTGACTTATATCACTAATCTGACATCAATTATACATACATTCAGTCAAACCTGTGTTAGGGGCCAACCCCTTATATCAGCTACCCTGACAAAAATGCCATTTTTTCAAAAACAACGGCATTGTTTATTTAAAACAAAATGACCTCCAAATAAAGGTCACCTGTCAGTAAAGGCCAGATTTGTCTTTCCAAAGGTTGACCTTTGTTCACAGATTTAACTGTCATTGGTAAGGTTGGTACAACAAGGATAACAAACCTCAACAGCTTTCCTTATTTCATCTACAGGTACAGGTGGTAGTGTAGATTGAGATCCAAGAACAATTAGTGGCTTCTTGGCTCTCGATAATAACTCAATACTCTTCTGTACTGAAATAGTGAAAACAAAGTTCTTATATGTATCAGTGCATGACTACTGTAGGGAGATTAATACACTTAATTACATAATAAAGATTGGACTTTCATTCTTATTCATTTGGGTTTAATGCTGTATTTCAAAAAAAGATTCCGTTATATATGGCCATTGATTCAACAAACAAGTTATCTGGGACGGTACTCTAACCCATACAAGGCACTGGCAACTTCTCTACATGTGGAAGAAAATTGAGTTTTGTCAAATTTTCGATGAAGGTTATGACCTATTGTGACCAGAAACCTAACCCTGATCGTCAGGTTACAAATCCAGCGCACTTCCATTACATCAAACAAGCACAATTTAAGGTAAAAATGATAAATATAGATGCTACTTAATATATTGTTTTTATGTTTACCTTGATCCTTGCTAGCTTTAGGTTGATTCACAGGTAACGGTGTTACATCACGTTTCTCCCAGGCTCCAGCAAATAAATCATTCACATAATTCTGTAAATACCTGAAATATAAATAGATGTTAAAGTGTATATAGCTATATCTGACAAGAAATGCCAGTGATTTTCTAAATCTCTTTAAGAATGGGTCTGGTCAGATTAGGAATTTTGGAGTCGTGACAACTAGGTAATTGGGAAATTTTATCAATAGACAATGCCAAATAAATTGAGTTCTCTGGTTTCTTTGCACTAATATACTATACTTCTTGTCAGAAAAAGGTCATCACTTTGACAGTTTATCAGTTTATGTCCAATTTTGAAATTCTTTATTTCTAAATACTATTTAAGAGGGACCGTTTACCGGACCCCCCCCCCCTCAAAACAAAAGAAGGAACAAAATCGCTGAATAAAACTTAAGTTTCAAAAAGTGTAAAATCACATAGTGTTCTGTATTTAACAAATCTGATTGTTACAAGTTATTAGAATGAAGTGCTCCCAAACATATTATTATTACACTGTACAATCATGCAAGCTGCATTTGTTAAATCCAAACCCTTCCTGTCTGCTTTCACAAAAAAATATAAACAACAATGTAAAGAGGATAACTATGCCTGGTTTAACATTAAAGATGTTTTGTTGATTTTTATACCTGAGCTATGTCCGTATCATTTCAACCAATAGCTGCTTGTCAAAAATTTCAGGTCACTTCTAACATTCAATATCTAAATTTATGTACAGAATGTACTTTGATGAACTCAAAAGTACAGCTCTTTCCACAAAACGGTCAATAGGGTGCTCAAATAATAAGAATATAGATTATACTGAATAATGTATTTTTACAAAATATCAACATAGTTTTACCAATTAACAATCTTTGTTATAAGCCCTTTTCCCTTATTCTTGGCCCCTACTTCTTTATTCACCATTTGATAAGGATACAAGGAATCTATAGGAAACTCCACAAAAACAGGACCTGAAAACAAGACATTTATTCAAATTAACATTACATAAAATTAATTTAAGTTTTAAAAGTCCACTAAACAATGTAGAAAAACACGCAAATTTCAAAATTCATTGTCAATAATAATAACATTCATACTCAAAAGTTAGTACAATTTCAAAATTGCAAAAACTAATTCTTAATAAAACAATTTAGTCCATTTAGCTCAGAGGGACACCTTGGTCCAGTGTTTATGGTCTCTGACTAGTAATCTTTTTGAAGTTTTAAAGACTGCAACGCTAAGATATCCTCCATAAATCTAATTAAATATAGGTTATAACATTGATGGTTAACTACAGGTCAATTTAATGATCTTTTTCTACCAAAAAAGTTTCAAGAAAAATAACATTCTACTGAATGGGAATGTTTTATGAATTGAAGTGAAAAAGTAATACTTTTCAGACAAGGCAATGAGGCTGAATTTCTACCCTAAATGTGTAAAAAAACAACACTGATTTTATCGATGAATTGGAAAGCAGTAATGAATGAGGATAAAATAATTGTTGAACATACCGGGAGTACCAGACTGTGCTATCTGTAAGGCTGTCCTCAATGTAGGAGCTATATCTCTGACTTTAGTCACAGTGGCACAATATTTACACAATGGTTTAAATAAAGACATTTGATCAATATCCTGTAATGCTCCTCTACCCTACAAATGCAACACAACAATTAGATGATATCAATTTCTATTGGTACATAGAAGTGAAGCATTTTGTTTTATCATTTGAATTACTTTGTAATACCGCATGAATTATTGTGTAAATTGCAGTGTGGCCATGTTCTCAGCTATATCTTGGAAAACTTCATCAACTGCATAAATACTGACCTATAGACATTTTATCCACTTAATAACAGTGATAACATCAACTACATGTAGTTATTACCACAAATATGAAATTGACATTATTGACATCAAGTTGACTCAGTCAAATATGTTTGATAATTTACATGACATAACGAATCCAGATAAATTATTTGAACTTAATTTAAATACCGGTACATGTGGTTGTAATTTAATCAATGTTATGGAATCCTCCTGTTTTACACTATTTTTACCTTCAAAATAGATGCAGCAGCACCACCCATGAGTAAGACAGGAGATTCTGCCATCTGTGCATTTTTCACAGCAGTAACTGTATTGGTCAAACCTGGCCCAGCAGTGACAGCAGCCACACCCACTGTACCTGACATCCTGGCGACAGCATCAGCTGCGAACACTGTAGTCACCTAAAAAATGGGATCTAATTTTACAAGGCACATAGCATTTATTTTTCAGCTAAAATGTAATGAATACATGCGGTCATATAAATTCATAATCTATTGCAACAAAAACTCCTCATTATAGCAGAACACACAAACTATGGTATACTAAAAGTAACAATAACAAAGAGACCTCTAAACAGATTATCACCTTCATTATAAGCTACACATCTTCTCATATATATATGTGTGTGTGTACATATCAAACCGATGCATTTTATGCAAGAAAAAGGCAGGGTTTTTAACTTACTGCAATAAGATTTTGGATAGAAAGCCAAAAAAATGGTTAGGTAGGTTATTGAAAACTTTTTATATCTGATGATGAAAAAATGTGTAATAATTTACCTCATGTCTAGTATCAACCACTTTTATTCCAAGTTTTTCACAAGCCACAAGTATGGGTGAGATATGACCACCAACTAAGGTGAAAATATGCTTAACACCATGAGCCTGAAACAGACAATAATAATGCTACATGTAAACAGTGGTGTAGATGTTATGCTCTGTGTCTAGTGTGGCAGAAAGCTGCGAGTTCAAATCTCATCTGGGACTAAATCTCATATGTGACGAAGTTGTTTAGCTAGTGTACAGAAGGTCAATGTTTCTTTCCAGGCATATGCCTTAAATTTGGTCTTCTTACACTGTTAAACCTAGAAATCGGCAAATGACCTTGGCTGTTGGTGTAACAAAAAGGTAACTTCAAGGTTATTAAGACCATGTAATAATTATATGCCAGGGAGAAAAGTGCTAACAAAGTTCTTTGCAAACAGACTTGAAAGTAATGCCATACTGGTTCACTTTACTCACATCTGGACTATTTGTGTAAGCAGCTTTCTAATACATGAGTTACTGAGGAGTATTTTTCAACTATGCAGATTACTTTGTGATATTTCGATTGAAAGATACACATGATCTCTAACACAAGGAAAATAGAAATTTCGGTTAATATGCTACCTGACATTAATAGCAGTATAATAATTCAAAATATCTATTCTGCAGTAGTTTTCTCCCTATTGATAAATATCAAACAGTTAAATGTCCAGCCAATGAAAAACTGACCTTTGAACAACGGACACCTTTGTTATGTGCAATGTTATCTAATCAGGGTTTACATTTGTGTATTGAAAGTTCAAATACCTTAACATATGAGAGTTAAGGACTGAAGATGAACTGAAAAACATGCGTACCTTTATTTACAAATTTATGAATCATTACGTTTATTATATTTAGTTGAACACAAACAGATTCCACTAGTATAAATTGCTAAATCAGTCGCCAAAAATTGGGCGTTGATATTCTGAGAGATTTTTATGAACAATACCTACTTTTAAAACATCTCCAACAATTTCTCCACCATGACGTTTGGATTCTGTATCAACCTTAAAAAAACACGAACGAAATTAAGATAATTTAATCCAAGGTTATTAGACTATGTCTCTTATGTGAGAAAATAGGCATTTGCTTATGGAGGATAGGAGTCTAGTTCTGGTTCTTCTTAGGAATGATGGTTAGATGAACTGTCCGCCTCATATCACTCTCGACTGTTGAAAAGGGGTGTAAAACTCAATCAAACAAACAATTAACCAAAATTGTTCATGATTAAATACATGCAACTGAAGTCAAATAGTCAATGTAATATAATTTTTTTTTTTATAAACGCTTACCATGAAATAATTAGCATCTTAGGTAATATATTGTATTTATTCATATTAATATAAAAGGAATGCATGCTATCCTTACAAACAATTATTTCAAATTCATCAGTTCAAAACACACATCTTTCAAGTATGATCACTCAAGATGATTTCACATGTACAGTAGATATATAGTATTAGATTAAAAACAGTTTTGGAACTACAGAAACAAACGCATGCAACAGAAACCGGAAATAAATACGGCATGAAACTGAGTCATGCTAAAACTTAGTTGTGGGTCCCATAACTAAATTGGTCTTTTTCATTTTGTCTTGTTGACCATTTTAACTGCGATGTAATGCGTACGTATCATCGTCAAAAACCTTCGACTAGCTAAAACCTAGGCTAGAGACAGAATTGAACTTTGCTCTCCATGGTTTCAAATGATGAAATATATGCACATTTAATAATAGATACCTTGTGAAACCACTGGTAAATGATACCAAATTTCTTTAAGAAGAAAAGTACACCGATAGCAGCAGTTGACACCCCAGCAGGAATAAGAAATTTCGTGAAATTAGCTTGCATCTGAGCCATGTAACTCTCCCGGTCCGCCATCTTGAAACAAAAGGACTTTGTACTAAGCTGGTTCCGGTTTAATATTGCGACGTACCAGAGTCTTTGTAAAGTGAACGGAAACCAGCGAACTGGTCCCCGTCATTTGTCAGAAACGAGAACCAGTATGCTTGTTCTCTCTAACAAATATTCAATCTAAGAAATTTATATTAAAAAAACGTTTATAAATAGATTATATATTTCGTGCAATTTAGACTAAAAAATATGCCATACTTTTTGTCGAAATTTTGACATTGTAAATGTAAAAATAAAACCATAGCCGGGAAATAAGCATGGGGAATTCTACATTTTAGAACTGGGAGAACCTCAATCGAATATATACGTTCTGCCTGTTCCAGCGCAGCAGGTGGTGTGGGCATAGGTAAAGTTCTGTACCATTAATAGATTATAAATTAATAATTAAATATTTAATTTATAATAATTGTCATAAGAAATATTATTTATTAATATATTAACAGCAGGGCCCTCATTTGACGTTTTTTGGGGCCGAAATTCGGCCCCATTCCCCTCCTAGAAACATATACTTTTTCCCCCTATTTTTGATAAAAATTCCCCTCAAATGCTTAAATGCCATAATAAATGGTTGATATTAAGTTATCATTCTTTGATTAATTGTATATTTCATGTATTTAATATATCTAAATACAGCCATTTTAAGCTTAAAATGCTTATTGCAGGGTTATAAAGAGTTGAAAAAAAATCCCTGAAATTCCCCTTTTCCATCAAAATGACGCGAAATTCCCCTACCTGAGGGCCCCGGGCCCCTTCCCCTAAAGTGCAGCTAGGGCCCTATAACATATTATATTAACGACCACAATATGGAAATAATGATCTACTTCCTTTTTGTGCTATCCTTGTATTATAATAACGTTTGTGACATGGTTTTATATATTTTTAGTGATAATTTACCTTTAATAAGTTTACAATCTCAATTTGTATACTCAGTAATGTATTTTTGATTGAACAGTGTAACTTTATATGCTCATTTTGTGCAATATATATTTCCTGTGTAGGAGCAATTAAAGTAGGATAATTCCGACCCCTGTGTAATACCGACCCTTTCGTTTTTTTCATATTTTTAAAGCTCTAATTAACTTGACTGTATCGGTCAATCATCTACATTTTTAAAGTGAAATAAAAGGGTGACTATAAGCGAGACTATTTGCAGAGACATAGATAACAGAATTAATCTACCAGATGATGTCATGCTTGATATTTAAGTTGCCAATCTCTGTTATCTATGTCTCTGCTATTTGTGTTCAGACTTGATTTATAATGTTTCAAATTCTAAAGTCTATATATGTATAAATCAATCATACATACCTCTATTATTGCATTCTTTGTGATTTTAAGACAATTAGTCAATTAATGTCTATATATGGTATTGAAGGAGACCACGTGGGGGTCGATTTTAACAGATGAAAATTCATTTTTCTACTAATATCGACCCCACCTTATAAATCAGATATGCAAGACAATTATAAAATTGCAGAATTTCGTTCCATAAGTCCAACTTTTTTTTAAATTTAACTTAAGGCAAATTAAACTGTTCATTTCATGCTACTAGATTAAAACTGCATGTTGATTTAAAAAAAAACTTCGACCTTTCATATATTTAACTAGGCTATGTCAAACCAGATTTGTGTATTTAGAAACACTTGAAATATAAACTTCAGAAAGTATGACTTATGCAAGGGAAATTGTGCATAGTAGACCAATGACTTGGAAAGGCCTAGGGGCAGTATAAAAGGCACATGGTATCCCTAAGACGACGTTATAAATATAAGCTATCTGGACCTGTTCCAGAAAAGTCGTAGGCCCTAGATGGAAGATGATGTCAACACCGGGATCCAGCCAAGGAGACAGTCACTGTTCTAGTTGAATATTCAAATTTAATGTGTAACATAGGCCGGGTATCCATTGATATGGAAGGAATTCAACTTTGAAGTGCAAAAGATTGTGAACTTGGACTGCCGTGTTACACTGTTGGTGCTTGCGTTGTTTAATTCAATACTTGTTTTCCATTCAATTGTGGCATGAATGTTAGTACGAATTGCACTGTCATTATCAATAATATTATGTCTGTGCTTCATTATTTTTTTAAAGTGTGAAGGGGGTCGATATTAGCAGAAAGGGGTCGATATTTACAGTTTCACATAAGGAAGAGCATATAGAGTTCTCTACCTTTCTGTATATGTGACAAATATTCTGATTGGTCATAAATGACCAATGGTAATTTCTATTTCAACTAGAAGCCCAAGGGCAACATGTCGAGCCCCTGTTTAGCCAGCTTGTGATCTTGACCTTTGAACTATAAGTATGGGTGATATTCACGACACATCATTTCATTGAAGTAAACTTTTATACCAATTTATTTAAAAATCCTTGAATGCAAACAGAAGTTACAGCCCAAACAAGGAAAATATATTTGACCGAATGTGTAATCTTGACCTTTGACCTATGAAAATCTGGGTGTTGCCCAAGACACATGGTCTCATTGTATTATGGCAAGTCATTTTCAAATAATTCAATGCATAAGAGAGACACAGCCATTTATGTTTGACCTCTAAGTGTGACCTTGACCTTTGAGCTAGAGACCTGGATCTTGCGCACTGCACATTGTCTCATGGTGTTTAACAATTATGCCAAGTTATCTTAAAAAGTTTCTATGAATAAGGGAGATACAGCCCGGACAAGGTCTATAATGCTCATTTTTGACGTTTGACCTCTAAGTGTGACCTTGACCTTTGAGCTAGAGACCTGGATCTTGCGCACTGCACACCGTCTCATGGTGTTTAACAATTATGCCAAGTTATTTTAAAAAGTGTCAATGCATAAGGGAGATACAGCCCGGACAAGGATCCGGACGGACACACTAACTAACTCACCCACTCACTAACTAACTAACTAACGTACAGACACGCAACCGCCATTGTGGCGACTATGTCGAGCTCACCGCAGGCGGGCTCGACAAAAATCATTGCAAGCACAGGCTGAATGAGAATTAAGTAAGCTTACTTTTGACATTTGCAGTTAAGGGGTCGGTATTACGTACCGTAATTTGCTCTACCATGTTTTACAAATATATATATATATTAATATTTATCTATTATTTATTTATTTGTGATCTAATCATTACACAGTTATCTATGTGTGTGAGCGGAATCGTTCAGTATCAGGCGGGAATGTTGGAGGACTTAACATGTGCGTTCCTCGTGAAAATATATATCCCAGTTAACAACATATGTTAGTTCTGCGTTCCGTTTCGACACTGAATCCCGCATCCTGCCTAAAATGGCCCGCATCCCAAAAGGGGGTATTACAACCATATATATTTGCTGTGAGACTTAATAAGTTTGTTTAAGTAGAGGGGCTGTAATACCCCCCTCCCAAAAGGGGATATAAAAGTCATAGTATAAATATATCTATTCATGAATGTTGATGTAATTTATATCTTAGTGTTTCATCCAGGCCTATTTGGGACAACACTGCATCATGCCTCATTAACCACAATGCGCCATGCTGCCACTATTAATTAATGGCAAATATATATAGTGACATACGACTTTTTGCCATTTTGTTGGTCTTAACTAGATACTATGTTTTATTACACACTTTTAAAGAAAAGACATTCAATAAATACACACAGCAGCACAATTATTTCGAACTTGCACTGAATATTGCAATATGCAGTGATATGTGTGACGTCAGCAGAAATTAGTCCACTGGAGGCATGACGTAACGTTCAGCATACGCGGTTAAATATGACGTAATTATTATGACGATCTATAGAAGTTATTGTTGAAGAGTAAGCTATCTAACATATTTCAATAAGTCGGCGCATCTGTTGTTCAACTTTTACTACTCATTGAGATGCAATTTTTTAACTTTAGTGTCATTAAAAATTTAGCTTGTGCAAGTAGTCTAGAATGGTAAGGAAAATGAAATATTCACATTGCTATGAAAGTAAGGCAGCACTGACTACCATTGATGTTCCTTGATTTGGTCAGATGACATTAGCTACTATAAAGAAATAATGAACTACATGGCAATCACGTTTCTTATCGTCAGAAAAAAACACAAGGCTTTTGTTAACTATATCACTACAGTCTTTGCACCAGTAGTAAGCTACAATGGAGCAGCACAATGTGACCTGGTCATGGGACCAGTTTGCATTCAGGGCTTCATCTTGGTACAGACGTGTAGTTTTCTGCGAAGTCCATGCAAAACACAACCCAGTTCTTTGGAATGTCATGTATGAGTACTAGTGATGTGTACTATTGATGGTTCCACCTTGAGTTATGAAGGTGAAAGTGTTCAGTTCTTCATAGAAGTATGCATGGCATTAAGATCTTTTAAACGAAGCATCTTCTGAAATGCCTTCTTCCCTGACCTGTCTGTCTATGTTTGGCTCTCCGACCTCTTCCAACTTATATATTTTTTTAAAGCCCAAAGTTTCCAAAACATCACTTTCCTGACTGCTAGTTCCATGAATACATTCTTTATTGTAGAAAGTTATCCTTCTTCTTTCGGTCAGAGAGTTTTCTTTAATAATTCATACTTAAACTTTCCTGTTTGTCCATTCAGTTCTTTATTTAAAGTCCCATAATTAAGCTTATACATGTATTGATTGGTCTTAAAAGGTTCTGCTTGTTCTATAATAGAGAAATCCGGTGTGTTTTTCTCCCGTGCATACTTTATATCAAGAAAAAATGTTTCCGAAACTACTATCGTATTTTTTTTCAACATCATTGAAATAAATCCTATTTATAGAACACCGGAGTTTTCCCACAGTCATGCTATGCACACGTAGTAATGTGACGTCACGCGCTCTACATATTTCAAGTTTACAAAAAGCAAACGAAAAAGGGCTTGTTTCGACGGTAATAATTATCTTGGGATAATATCAGCAATTAAATGTTTTTTCTACAGCAAAAAGCTAATGGGGCTTTAAAACAGAGGCTTTCATTTCTATACAATGTATTTGAACAAATCAAAGATACAAAATTTTGTTTAAATTATTGTTTTCATGGTGCACATGTTTCCTGATTTGGGTCGTAAAGCTGCAAACATACTGAAGCCAACAGCGCAATCAGTGTTTTGATTTTTGAATTGTTCGTATGAAATCTGCAGAGTGGTGTCCCAAGATTCTTATCATGCAGTATATCATTGATTTCAAGCTTCCAACTTTGTCTGGCATACAGGCTGAAACGCCACGTGAATATAAAATCTTCTATTTTGTCCACTTTGAGTGTTCTCATCTAGTCGATCATTTCGTTCTTTACCTTCCCACATTCCGTCCAACTATGAAGCTTTTGTGTAACTCAACAATCTTTCATTGTTTGCACACTTTGCTTGCTTGGTGATTTATAACTGGATAAATTAACCATGGACATGCGCAAGTAGTCTTCTTCTTAAATGATCACGAGATCTTTTCGATCTGTTTTCACGCATCTCATTCTTTTAGAGTTGAATGATTTCATCAGTCATGTCTAAGCGTAATTAATTTTGAATTGGTTAAATTGACTATTTAAAGTGTCTTCATATTTTCAACATCAAAGTGTCTAATGCGTATTGACTGACAGTCAATGCGTCAGTAAGAGATTTTTTATGGAATATGGCGCATTGCACGGAGCACATTCTGGCATATCATATCTGGTGAGAGGCCAAGTACGGGTACTTGTGGAATGTCCAATTCTGCATCTAGATGGTATCACATTTTCTGACGAATGAACCTTGTAAGAACTGTGCGCCACTCACAGAGGGTAGGTTTGAGGAGGTGAAGTTTGCTGTACATAATGGCATCCCATAGGCCGCGGGACTGTCAGGAAGATATAAGTCAGTGTATGGAAATATGACATCTGAAATTGGGGATTCCATTGCTGATTTAGCACTTGTGTCAGCCATATCGTTACTTGTATTACCCATATGGCCCCAAAGTAATGTAACTTGAACACAGTCTCCAAGCTCAAACCTGAATTCAGTTCTCAATGTATTATGGTTAAAAAGTTGGCGCTGATTAATGGTTGAATACATATTCAGATCAATTATGTGTGTATCTCATTCTACCTGTCATGACGACACTTCAGAACAGTTTGAATTAATAAAAATATCTGGAAAAATAAAAAGGTTATTGAAACTGAAATGCAACGTTTTGTAGAAATTTTCCTTCATAAATAGGTGGAAATATGCCTTGTGTTCGCAGACCTGAAAAAAACGGAGAAAGTCTAATCTTCATGTAACTTTCCATTCCTGTGGTAATTTCCTGAGAAGCCATTTCTTGCATTTACTTTGACTGTTCACCACATGGTGGACATGCAGAGCGCATATTTAGGCCGGGCGGAGCATCGAAAACGACAATTCACATTTTGCTTCAAAAGCCTCCCTGAAAGTTTGAGCTCATTTATTACAAGAAAGACAGGCCAGATGGTGACAGATGATGACTTACAGAGAGACACTTCATCAGTGTTCATGGTGAGAGTTATTGGTCCCCTATTCACTTTCTGATTTCTCAAGATATCTAAAACGAGGGCGAATGGTAGATGTTACGAAATATGACTTCGGTCGTTTCATAATTTGAGCATGAATAGCAGCGCAGTCCCAACATTTGGTGACTTCCTGATTTTGACTTTTTCTATTGAGGTTTCTTGTCACAATCGTCAGTGTTATTACTTTCTGTGTTTGTAGTTATTAGTTTGTCTGCACATGCAGATGGCATGGTTTTTTATAAAAGATCATCAATTTCGGCTACAAAGCATCATGTGTTTTTGTGTTCTTATATGCTCGGATGATTGTTTTCCAACGCCTACAGACTTTATCTAATTTAAAGTTGTAAGCTTCTGCAACCCCACATACTTTTTATGAGTTTTCCCTGTGAAACCTTCCTCTCAAGCCGTCCATGTTTACATTTTTTCCAAAATACCTGACCAGTGCTTGGGCCTGACTAAGTACCATCATTTGAAAATGGTATGCTTCCACTTGGAAACAGATCTTCCTCACTTTTCTTGCTGCAGGGATGGTTTATGAAGATGTCCAAGTCTGTGAAAAAACTTTTGCATGTCCAACATTGGAATACAAGTATTCTTGCACGACTTTTCCCGAAAAGAGAGAAATACATAACGTTAGTTCTATTTTATATATACATTTAAATTATAATAGATGCATTGCTATCTTGATGAAGAATTCCATTGTGGTACAGGTATATGGTGATAAATCGATGGGCTGATTGATCGAGTGGCTACGGAGTAAGCATGATCGAGGCCCTGTGTTTTTCACCACCCGCAATTTCTCTTCCCAGAAGCTGACCCGAAACAAATTGGGCATTTTCTCTGGCGGACCTGTTATTTTAAGCTCATCGGACTTTTGGCAACGTTTTAAATGGTAAATTGTAAACTTCCGAACAGACAGTTAAAATATATGCCACCCAGGCTCTACCTCATGCCAGTCAGTGCTCAATGCAATTTTACTATCTCCTGACCAAAGGCTACACTTTATCCGAGATCCTTACTTTTTTGTGCAATGTTCAGAATCTACAAAAGTTTGGGATTTTTACACTTTAATCCCATTTTCTCAATATTGATAGGTTCAGACTCCACAGCCGCCTCTTTTTAACCAGATTTTCACAAAGTGAAACCTGGTTATTAGAATGCCGAAAATGGCGGGCGGGCGTCAAACAGGCGGTGTCCGGTCAATAACTTAAGTTCTGATTGACCAATCTTGACCAAACTTGGTATGTAGGATCCTTGAATGAAACCTAGCTTGTGATTGTATTTGGGGTCTGTGGGATCAATGTCACTGTTACTAAAAATAGAAAATCAGTGTCCGGTCAATAACTTAAGTTCTGATTGACCAATGTTGACTAAATTTGGTATTTAGCATGCTTGAATCAAAACCTAGCTTGTGATTGTATTTGGGGTCTGTGGGGTCAAGGTCACTGTACTAAAAATAGAAAATCAGTGTCCGGTCAATAACTTAAAGTTGGGAATGACCAATGTTGACTAAACTTGATATTTAGCATTATTGAATCAAAACCTAGCTTGGGATTGTATTTGGGGTCTGTGGGGTCAAGGTCACTGTACTAAAAATAGAAAATCAGTGTCCGGTCAATAACTTAAAGTTAGGAATGACCAATGTTGACTAAACTTGATATTTAGCATTCTTGAATCAAAACCTAGCTTGGGATTGTATTTGGGGTCTGTGGGGTCAAGGTCACTGTACTAAAAATAGAAAATCAGCTTTCAGTGAATAACTTAATCAAGGATTAAGATATTGCGATGATATTTTGTGTGTAGGTAGCTTACATGCAGTCCATGCTTTTAAATTGCATCTAGGTTCAGTAAGGTCACTGTTACTAAAAATAGAAAATCAGTTTCTGGTCAATAACTTAAGTAAGGATTGAGATATTGCGATGTAATTTTGTGTGTTGGTAGCTTACATCCAGTCCATGCGTTTTTATTGAATTAAGGGTCAGTAGGGTCAAGGTCACTGTTACTAAATATAGAAATTATGAAATTTTGTGTGGAGGTAGCTTAAATAGAAACCAAGCTTGGAATTGCATTCTATCTATCTATCTATCAATACTGTCACACTCCTCTTTCGAGTGTTATGGACAGGGGTGCGTGCCATGATTAGTGAAGAGAGAAAATAAAATAACTACAAGGAAAGTTCCAAGTAATTAGTGAGAATGTGAGTAGTAAAAGCAAAAAGTACATTAACTGTGTTAGCTCTGAAGAAAGAGGTTTAAAAAGTGTTAAAAACATCCTTTGCTGATCTAATAATTCAGTTTTGAAACTGCCTGCTTGAAACAATCAAGGCTCGGCATGGCAGCAATATTTGGAGGTAGACCGTTCCACAGGACAGTAGTATACGGATAAAAAGAGAACTTGAAGTAGTCTGTGCCTACGTGAACCTGGCGGAGACAGTAAGGATGCATAAGTCTAGTAACTCTAACTGGAGGTTGTAAATATTGTGGGAATTGTATAGCGACCAAGTTATGATAAATTTTATAAAACATGAATAGCCTTGTGTCATTCCTACGGTGTTCAAGAGATCTCCAACCCAAACTTTGTTGCATTTTAGAGACACTTGAGTAACTAGAGTAGTCATTTTTTACCCAACGTATAGCACGGCGCTGCACCATCTCAAGGTTATTAATGTTCTTTTTAGTGTGAGGTGACCAAACAGTTGAAGCATATTCTAGCTGTGGACGGACAAGGGTTTTATAAGCCAAAGTTTTTACATGTTCATTTTTGGTAATAATATTTCTACGAATGAATCCCAGTGTTTTGTTACCTGTTGAGCAGACTTTATTGATATGGTTATTTCAAGTAAGATCATTAGAGATGTTCACCCCTAGATATTTTGCATTTGCCACTGGCTCTAGTGTTTCACTGTGAAGCTTATATTTATGAGTTATGGGTTTTCTGTTTCTTGAGACGTAAAACCTGACATTTGCTGGGGTTGAACTCCATATCCCACAGTTCTTCCCATTTTTCTAAATTTTGGAGATCACATTGGAGTGTTTCACAGTCTAGGACTGAGTTGATGGTAATATAAACTGCTGTGTCATCAGCGAAAAGTCGCACCTGAGAGGTAACATTACAAGGGAGATCATTGATGTAAAGAAGAAAAAGAAGAGGTCCAAGTACAGAGCCTTGAGGAACGCCAGATGTAACTGGAACTTCATCAGAGCAAACACCATCCAGCACTACTGTTTGAGAACGACCAATAAGAAAGGATTTTACCCAGTTAACAATCTGTGGAGAAACACCATGCTCTTGAAGCTTATATAGAAGTTTAAGATGGTTTACCTTATCAAAGGCTTTTGAAAAGTCCAGAAGGATAAGATCAGTTTGTTTACCCTCACTGTATGCCAGTAGGCTAAAGGTCTATGTTAACTTATTAGTAACACTGGAAACTGAACCACTGATGAAGCCTTAGCGAAGAATTCTAGAGTACTGTGGTATTAAAGCCTTGGAAAACCTGATTTCGTGGCACTGCCGCGTTTCTTGTTCAAAGATGAAACTCAATTTGTAAGCTAATCGTATCCACTGGCGCCTCCACGCGGCACTGTCCGCCAAGGCCACAGACACTGTTTTAGTCAAAATTCAAGCCTATTCACACCGGTCGTTCTTGCAACTGTCAATGCATAATACTCTTCTTTGTGCATTGATAGTGGTAAGAGCGACCGTTGCCCCACATGGATGGGCTTACAAGTGTCTGTGGCCTATGTCCGAATATTTTGTTTAAACAAATAGAAATCAATCATATTACAATGAAACTACATACAAGCATGCAATTAACAAGGAACAGAAAGGAATATTATCATGAACAGTAAAGTTCCGCTATAAAGACCATCATGCGGACTGGCAAAATGGTCTTATTATCGAGTTGGTCTTAATGTCGAGACCCAACATATTCTAAGATCAAATGGCACAATGACCATGATAACCTAATAATTATTATTTAGATGCTACTAGCAGCAAAAACACATTGATAAAAAGATATCATTTTTGTAATTGAATCATTGAAATTGACATTTTTCTCGCACAGTTTTACACATGTGGTTTAAACATTTTTTGAAAGGTGAAAGTAGTGCAAAATGTACATGAGTAAGTAATACATGTACATGTATGAGTTAAATGATAATGACGCAACATAAACATCGAAATGCACGTTTAATCAGCACACAATCTAAATGTCACAAGATAAATCAGCACATCATCTAAATGACACAAGGCCACGTTTCACTTTAAAAAGTTTATCTATGATCATTTGACGAGCTCCAAATTGTCTTCAGCACGGTAAAAACTCAACAGTCTCTTTTTTTAATTCTTACTCATACAATAAAGCCTTATCTCTATTATCAAAGTCCTTACACTCAGTATCATCCGGGCCATCACTGTAAGTGAGGTTTTGTTTCCTAGTGGTTGTTTACCAGGTCTTTCTCCCATTCTGGTGATAATTCTTCATGGATGGCTAGCTAGTACATGTACTTATAGGCAATCAACTACACATTTCCTAGAACAGATTACCACTACTTGATAATTTAGCACATTTCACTCGTCGTCGGCATGATCCTCTGCAGAGGCTGGTATGGGTCCAATACCGATGATGTGGCCGATCTCTCAGTTGTGATGTTGAAAATATGTCTGTTTGCTACTTGTCCTACATGTTGAATAACTGGTCATGAATCATTTTGTATTTTACTCTGTGGTTCCTAGTCACGATGTGCTCAGAAACTGATAGCAGATGGTGCACGGTGTCTTCAGCCTCAGACCGCAACAAAGGCACCAACACATCTATAGAACAGTAGCTTGTTCCCTATTGGTGCCCCTGTGCCACCCCTCAACATCGTTATTAGTTCTGACTGTTTTTCTTAATGCACTCCAGGTTTTGGTCTCTAGATGTTACGATCGTTCCATTTTATATTTATGCACTCAACAAGTTGGTTGACTGGCTCTGTTCCTTGGCTCTCGATGAAGTATTGAAGTATGGCAAAGAAATGTCCCGTACAGATATCATTCTTACCTAAGAAAGTTAAATATTTCACTATATAAGTACAGTGCAACCTCCCCAAATAACCACCCTTTTGCGAGTAGCAAAATTATGTTAAATGTTGTTGAGAGCAGAGACGTATAATACAAGAGATAGGCAACTCGTTCTTTGAGATAAGGAAATACCGGGAAATCTCGTATGCGCCGCGGGATTTCTCACGCGATCAACGACCGCAACCGTCGTCCGCCATTTTGTATCATTGAGATACGGTTGCTTAATTACAACTTCACTTCACTAATATCGAACACTAGCTGAATGCATTAAATTTAGAAAATTATTATAACATCATTTAAGGATGTGTGTGTATATATATATTATCTACATACTCGACGAGTTCATTGAAATAAACAAGTACTGTACTGAGTGGATTTGCGTTGTAACTTGCGGTGGGTGGGGAAGGCCAGAACATCAAAACTGTACTCGCTAAAACTCGAGAACTAATTGCTGGATTTAAATAATTAAAGTTATTTTGACTTTGTTGATACATGATTGATGGTTGCCCGAAGTTTCAATGCTCTCAGATTAGATTATATATCTTAATTTATGTTTAAACTGATGTCACCCTTAAAGTCTGATTATTCGAGTGAAATTCTAGTCCTAGCAAATACATCAAAACTGTACTCGCTAAAACCTCAGAACTATTAGTTTGATTTCTATGATTCAAGTTATTTTGACTTTGTTGATATGTGGTTGATGGTTGCCGGAAGTTTCAACCCTCTCAAATGAGGATAATTACCTCAGAATTCAAATCAAAATGGTTACGCTTTAAAGACGTAAGTTTCAGTGAAATTCCTGACCGAGTCATAATATCAAAACTGTACTCGCTAAAACTCGAAAACTAATTGCTGGATTTCAAAACTTCAATTTTTTTTACTTTGTTGATACATGATTGATGGTTGCCCGAAGTTTCAATGCTCTCAGATTCGATTATATATCTTAATCTATGTTTAAACTGATGTCACCCTTAAAGTCTGATTATTCGAGTGAAGTTCTAGGCCTAGCAAATACATCAAAACTGTACTCGCTAAAACTTTAGAACTATTCGTTTGATTTCTATAATTCAAGTTATTTTGACTTTGTTGATATGTGGTTGATGGTTGCCCGAAGTTTCAGCACTCTTAAATGAAGATATTTGCCTCAGAATTCAAATTTAAAATGGTTACGCTTTAAAGACTGAAAGTTTCAGTGAAATTCCTGGCCGATTCATAACATCAAAACTGTACTCGCTAAAACTTGAGAACTATAAGCTTTATTTCTATAATTCCATTATTTTAGACTGTGATAATGTGTGATTGATGGTTGCCCGAAGTTTCAACACTCTCAAATGAGGATATTTGCCTCAGAATTAAAATATAAATTGGCTACCCTTTAAAGACTGAAAGTTTCAGTTAAATTCTAGGCCGGGTCATAACATCAAAACTGTAGTCGCTAAAACTTGAGAACTTATCGTTTGATTTCTTTAATTTCAGTATTTTAGACTTTGATAATCTGTAATTGATGGTTGCCAGCAGTTTCAACACTTAAATGAGGATATTTGTCTCGGAATTCAAATTTAAAATGGTTAATTACCCTTTAAAGAATGAAAGTGAAATTCAATGCCAAATAACAACATCTGTCTAGAAACCTGTAGCTGCTAAAATTTGAGAACTGTTAGGCTGGTGTTAGCTTGATTTCTCTAATTCCAGTATTTTAGACTGCGATAATCATATTTTTTTTCAGACAGTGAGTCTTTGCGAAAAGGTAAAAACATGTCTGACAAGCTTGAAACTTCCGTCAGGGAAAAGAAATATGTCATAAAACACACACACACCCACACACACACCACGCACACACAGTATAGAAATATATCAATATATTTTGTCTGTTTTAATGTATATTCTTTGAAATATTTAATTTCAGCCCTTGAAAGTTAAATATATATATATATTATTCTACTGATTTATTTGACACCTGTAGTTTTTCAAGTAAACTTCGTGATTTATTGGGTATTTCTTTTTCGCAAACACATTGTTGTTTTTTAAATAATTGATTTTTCATTCTTGAATGTTATCTGATTGTACACATATATTAGTCTTGAAGTGTCACACATGTCAGCTGTAATAAACAATGCATGACCATAAAACTTTTGGTGACACATGTTTCTGATGATATCTATGGACCCATACTGTTCTGGGACCAGTAATTCCCTTGATTGCATAATCCCTAATATGGTAAACAAAACAAATTTTCACACAAGATAGCCACTTGATGTTAACTTCAAAGGCCTGACAAAATAACAAAATGTATGACATTGAAAAAAAAACTACCGGGGGTAAAATCTTTTTTTTTTTCAATATGGTTCATGTTGATATTAATAATATTATACGATGACATATTAATAGATAAGCAACTCGCCGAACATCTATATGCAGCATTAGTAACAAAATTCCACAAAAAATAAGAAAATCCATAGATCTGTTATCTTTAAGATGATTCAGACATACATGTTTTTTGGTGACATTGTCAGTTTCCAACTGTTGTTTGTTGGAAACAGGTTAATTGTTTCCATAATCGGTATATTCACCAAAAGTAATCTTAAATCTAGACATTCGTCATGCCATGAGAGAAAGTCTGAGGAAGACGTGATGTTATTACTAGTGTTACTCAGAAAATAAATTACAAAGACAGAGAAAAAATATAATTGGCAACTGCATGTCGTGTTTATATAAGGACAATATACCAACTTCACACCTTCAAAAATAAGTGAGAGGTGTTGACTGATGAACAATGAATGAGGTCTATAAATTTCATTTTTTAAGGAAATTATTTTATGTCGCTAAACAGAATAATCCACATTGTACACAAGCATCAATAAAAAATCGGTCATATTGTATAGTCGAAAACAGCATAGATATATTGAAGACCCTAAATTCTGACAGCTATGGATCAGCGTCTCTATAATATTAAATATTATTATAAGTCTTTTTGTTTTCGATAATGTCACTCGCATGCCCTTTCCGAATTGCCATTATTTATATATACTGTATAATCGACAACACTATCCGGACTCGTACCGTGTAGACGTACTATATACCGAACTGAGCGATCACGCTAAATATCGCGATTGACATACGAGATATTGGGAGATTTCGCGTAGTTGCCTATCTCTTGTATTATACGTCTCTGTTGAGAGGTTGTTGCTCTAGAAAGGTTAGATTTCTGGTTAAATCTTGCAGCGGGTAAAATCATCAGTCCTGTTGATGCAATTTTGTACAGTCAGAGACGTACAGTATATGGATTAAAATATGTGCTTAAATTACGCTAGTAATATGCTGTTTGTATGTAAGCAATAATGACTATATATATCATGTCTTGATTTTATTAATAACAATTTAATTAAGGACTTATATGTATAAGTCCTTGTTAATAAGAAAAACGTCAATTTCAAGAATATTATTTTCAGACGACATTTGAATGATCGATACATTTTTTACATTGTATATATATACGACTAGTGATGCTATATAAATTATTGTAATACAGCATCCCTGATACCATGTACGTACGTACATTATTTATGTAGCACAGTAATTTTGTCAATGATATATATATATATTACCCCAAAAAATAAAACATGGTTTTACGAGATGTGGCTTAAAGAAAGGCATTAGATAATTACTGTTTTAGAGCAAATGAAATATACTTCTTATATTTTACTATCATTTTATCTATTGATCTGTATTACTGAAGTTCATAAAGCCGCGGCTTGTTATGGAACGGGTCCGGATCTCGTTATGATCGGAAAACTGGAATTTATCCTTTTAAATTTTCCATGTCATAAGCGACTCACAGGAAAGGTTGTGATGTGTTTACAAATTTTGAGAAATAACAGTAAAGAAACACAAGAATCGAGAGGGTAAGGTGAAAATGGGACATAGAGAACCACAACAAGTTTATGTTGCTCATCATGTTAACAAACAATGTTGTTTTACTGAGAATATGACACTGATAACGATAGTCTTCGGAAAATTAGCTATTTTCCAAAAAAAAAAACTTTATATTTCCTCTATTTGTATTGTAAATATTACCCATATTTGCCTCTTTCGGGTATTGTTATGATACCGGTACTCGTGGTAATATGTATATCATGGTAGTAAGTATATTTGGGATACATATAATATATATGTTAACGTTATGTTGTGGAAGCCAATTCCCATTCGCGTCATCTGGAGAATCAACTTGTTGAATGGCTCCAACAGAAATGTTATCTTAGCATCATGTTATTTTCTATTAATGGGCCTGTATATCCAGTGTTAACAATATATCGTGATCAAATTTAGGCAAGGACTTGTATACATCATACATAAATTGGAAACTGCTAAAAATAGCTCATTGAGAGACGGTCTCACACTCACAGTCACAATCTACGGTCCCAACTATCTATTGCGATACCCCATGTAATAGTCATGATGATGTCAGTTTTATGGGTTGTTATTATGTAGCCTCATTTTGTTTGTCTATTTCTAGGTGGACAATATCATCATGGGGCTTGCTGAAGAGGAAGTTTTGATTCGTGATGATTCTGGCTTACTTCTGGATACTAGCGAAGTCAGAATACCAAAGTCACAAGCATGGACAAAGAAACTTACTAGAACAATATGTCTTTCATTAGGATTTCTAGTCTTGGTATTAAGAATTTCTATTTCTTCAATTTGCTTCAATACTACCTTTATATAATTATTTTGTTTGTTGTCTTACGTCCCTTTTCCGCAGTCAGAGTCATATGAGGCGGACAGTTCACCTAACCATTGTTCTTGGGAAGAACCAGTACTAGACTCCCATCCTCGTAAGCAACTGCCTACTTTCTCACATAAAGAGACATAGTCGGTAGTAGTGCTCGATCTCGATCCTACGACCCTATCAATGAGAGGTAACAGTGATTTGAAGTTGGCGACCTTAACCACTCAAACACTGAGGCGGGTCTATAAATTATAATGGTTACTTCTTGATTACAACAGACAGTTTATCATCTGTATGTTTATGGACTGTTTGAGATAAATCATTTTATACTTATCTAAGATCAATTTCAAAGTTTTTACTATCTTTATTGTTCATTTTCAGGGATTATGTGTAGCCATTCCCGGTCCTACTCTTCTAGACCTTGAAGATCAGGTGAAGGCTGTGACCTCACAGATGATGATTGTTTTTGCTTCTAGATCACTTGGATATCTTCTTGGTGCATTGCTAGGTGGCATGCTGTTTGATTGTTTTGATAAACAGCTTCTACTTTTCTGTACACTGTTAATATCATCAGTTGCCACAGTAGTTATTCCTTGGAGCTTGACATTAGTTGTCATGGCAACAATGTTTGCCTTACAAGGGATTACTATGGGTGTATTAGATACTGGTAAGTATTTGAATGTAACAACATTTTAATGTTATTGTTGCATGATTCATTAAAACAAGTGTTTAAGTCTGCCATGTCTTTGGAGATGTCGTTAATTCTCCATCAGCCAATGCAGCTATGCATGAATAAAACAGTAATTAGATGAACACATACAACTAGATTTTGATTTATGGACCTTGTGCAGGGTTCTCAATAAGTTTGTGGCCAACAGTCCCAAAAGCTAGACTAACAGGCCTACTAGGGGGGGGGGGTCCGGGCATTTTCTAGCAATATTTTATAAACTTTTGAGATTCCTAACCGGTGCAAACTCATTTCAAACCGGCAAATTGGCATGCAGCCTGCTGTTATTGAAAACCCTGCCTTGTGACGGTCAAACTGTAAATGTCTGAAGTTTTTATCAAAGCAATAGTTTCATAACTTGAAAAACAAGTCTTGTGAATACACATTTTAGTACCTAAGATTGTTTGCAATTTTCTGTGTCCACGTACTGGGCTATCAAAAATGCAAAATATAACGCAGACCGAAATGTTTTGAAGTGTGTTTTAGCTATCAAAAAACTTTTGTGTTTCCCTGATTCCGTAATAGTCATTTAATTTTTGTCTATATTTCAGGTGGAAATATTTATTGTATACAACTTTGGGGCAAGAAAAACGGACCCTTTATACAGACACTACATTTTGCCTTTGGCATTGGAGCATTTGTAGCGCCTCTTCTAGCTAGACCTTTTTTATCCTCTGGAACGCACATTCACAACACAACAGAAATTGTGCGAGGTAACATACCTGTAGCTCCATTTCTCCATGAACATCATGCTCAGAACATGACTAGGAGATCTTTATTGGATATGTTCGAAGAGCTAGATGAATTTCATAGAGATGTACCCAATGATATTGATTTCTCACATAAACATGCCAGTAGGTTTTCAAAAAGAGATTCCAGTAGAAAAAATTTGCCCTTAATTCATTTGGCACATTTTGATGAGAATTATTTTCACACTGATGACAGCGTTATTCACAGTATTGCTAAAAGACAAATTTTAGGAAAGATATCAAACAGTGACAAACAATCAGAAGATGTGTCCAGCTCTTCTGATAAAGGTTTAACTTCAGATGACAAAGAAATCAAAGCAACTGATAGTTCTAATGTGGAAACATCAACATCTATAAACAATACCAATGAAACAGATGTTAATATCACTGATGGCATTAAACAAGTCAACAATTCTGGTGTAAATGTTAATAGTGTTACAAGTAGTTCTGTTGCACCTGCCAATATAACCATGACAAGTACTCCATCAACAACTGTAGAGGAAACAGTGAAGAAACCAAGTGCTGCCACAGATAACAACAGAGTAGGTAGTTCTGCTGATGGACAGCCTTTTATTAAACATCTAAATGATCATAAGAATGATGTTGGTCCTGAAGTTGTTCCCAAATCTACCACTCCTGAAGATACTGGATCTAAGGATGTTGTGAATGGCACAGACCAAGATAATAATGCTAACATTACAAACAATGCACAAAAGTTTGAGACAGCTGCAACAAATTCAAGCAATATAACTGTGACAGATTCCACTGCTCCTACTTCACAGAAACAGGATCTCGAGATTCCTCAGACGGTTGGAAAAGTGATGACTACAAAATCTGCAGGTTCAACAAATGGCCCAGCTGTTTCTACAGTCAAACCTGATGATGACATCACTGCCAGCACTAACAATGATAAAAGGAAACCAAACGCAGTTTCTTCTTCCTCACCCAGCTCTACAACAAACTCCACTACCACCACAACAACAACGACAGCAAAACCTTCCTCTACAACTACAAAGGCATCTACAACAAAAAGTACAACAACAAAATCCACCACCACAAAATCCACCACTACAACAACAAAACCAACTACCACCACTACAAAATCCACCACTACAACAACAAAACCAACTACCACCACCATTACGAAAACAACAACAATTAAGCCAACTACAAAACAAGTGACTGCTCCAGATAATATCAAAACATCAAAGAATCCTCCTACTACTGATAAAGCTGTCCCTTCAAAAATATCCACCGTTCAACCCAGTTCTACTGGTGAAGCTGTTACAGTGATGGTTAAGTCAACTTCAAGTGTTGTTAAAACAACGAATGGTTCTGCCATTAACAATACCAGTGTTCAATCAGTTACAGAAATAGTTTTGAAGCCTGAAACGACTGTTGACAGTTTTCTTAATCATGCTATAACAGCTGTGAAGAATATCTCTAGAATTCAAATTGCTTACGGTATTATTGGACTTCTACTTTTTCTCATTGCCATAGTGTTCTTAGTGCTTTATTGCAGAGACAGAAGGAGAATTTCAGTCAGTTCAGACTTCGATGAACATGAAAGATACCGCTCTATTGATTCTTGTACAAAGAGTACTCTAATTATCCTACTTGGCTTTTTCTTTTTTTGTTACATGGGATTAGAAGTGACTTTCGGAGCTTTGGTGACAACATTTACTGTTGAATATAATCACTGGCCTAAGGAACAAGGAGCCGTTGTTGCAGCCATATTCTGGGGATCCTTGGCCACAGGAAGAGGTCTATCAATATTTATATCCAGATGTTGCGGACCTACCTTTATGCTGGCTTTTGATATGGTCGTTATGATAATAGGTGGTCTGGTACTTGCTGTAGGAGTTCCTTATTTTGATAAACTTCTCTGGTTGGGAACTTTGATTCTTGGACTAGGTATGTCATCAGCTTTTCCTGCAGGCATCACATGGGCAGAGACTAAGTTTCATCTGAGTGGCAAGTCCACCGCAGTGTTTGTAATAGGATCCGCAATAGGACAGATGGGTATACCTTTACTAAGTGGGTACCTATATGAGAAATATGGTGCCATGTCTTTGATGTATATCACTGTTGTATTAACTGTCGTGACATTACTGATATTTATCATCATGCAGTTTGTTGCCTTTAGAAGTGGTGGCAACTTAAAAGTGAATGCTAGAAATGGTTTCTTGCCGCTTGAAGACGACGAAGATGATGAAAATATGGAAATGGGTGATCTTGTACACTTTGATAAATCTCAGACTCGAACATTACGTGATAGACGTAGTGGGGGAGATGCTAAATATCATACACTCATTTCTGACCTGGAAGATGACTGACATTATTTAAATTCTTCATAACCTAGACAGACTGTATTTGAAAATTATCTTGCTTTAAGTGTATGTATATTGACTTATTGTACCTACTTACATTATGTGAGTTTCCAGTGTTTTATTTGTGATTTGATTTTTTTGTGCATTTTTTTCATGTTTTTTTTCTTAATTATCAGCATTATTGAAATGACAGCCATCAGCTTCTCATCTTATGGATTATAAATAAATAAATTCATGATATTATAGCTAAAATATTCAGATAAACATCATGAAATAAATCTGTTGTACTGTATAGTCAGAATTTTTTATGAATTTTTTTAAACGGTATTGATAATTCAGTCATTAACATGTGACTATTAAAATTCAGCATTAATCATTTTCATTGATTATTTTTATTTGTCTTTTGATTTAAGAAATAATTAAAATCTAATTCTCTCAACATTTTACTGTTAGTTTTATAAAAAAATACTTGATTCTTCATTGAATGTTTAGATCATGTTTGAAAAACGTAATTTGTTCATTTTTTAATGTATAATTCTCCAAGGTATGATACACGTCTTGTTTTACTCATATTTATGAAGCATATTGTTTTTTTGTATGTATGAGATATATTTAAATACATCTGATAAAGACAGTTGTATAAAAGTTTGCCTATCTGTCGTAAGTTCATAATTATATCATACTAGACATTTTTTATGTATGCTTCCACATGTTCAATCAACACTTTCTATGTGTATATTTATTTGAATGTTTATCGACAGTGCCAAACTTTGTTTTATTTCTTTATATTTGTTTACGATGTTGCAATCTATCTTGTATTCTAGTAGAATATGTTTATACAGCATGGTTTTGTTATTTGGTTACAGGTTCATAATGTTGCAATTATTTTTTTACAAAAATATGAGAATACCATTGATCAATACTGAGGGTATGATTATTAGCTTGTCTGTTTTCAAAGAAAGTCATCTGTGTCATCTGCATCTGTGCAAAAACTTCATTGTAGCTTATAGCTCAGAAAGTATAAGAGTTTGCATTATGAAACTTCATAGGTAGATAGATCTCACTGAGACGGTGAACAGATGCACTGCTTGCTACACTCTAGATTTGTCTAATTAGTTGACTTAGAATAGTTTACTTCTGTAGAAGATACTTTGTGTTATATGGAGGTATTTTGTGATATTTTGAGATACTTTGTGTTATTTAGAGATACTTTGTGTTATTTTGAGATTCTTTGTGTTAAATAAAACACACCTGTTGTGTTTTATAAGTGTTGATGAACTCAGTGTATTAAGGCATTTTCTATTTTATTAGATGTAAAAAAGTAATCTACTTGTGTAATAATTTATGCATTAATTTTTTTCATATTTCGACAGTGTTAAAATTTAGTTATTATATTAGGCAATATTCTTTTAATTCTGAATTTCTTCATTCTCAATATTAGGCCATGTTTCAGTCTAAAGGGTTCCATATTAAATTTTACAATAAAAAGTCTCACTTACATGATAAATTAGACATTACTTACACTACTCAAAATTATTGGTTTTACTTGCAAAAAATGAAATTAAAATTTTTTTTATATTGACTTAATCCGTATATATTTCTGTAGATTGATTCTGTTCACTTCATATTTTATAAAAGCATAAGCATGCTGGAATTCGTCATCGTAAACCCATGGTTTCTGACTTCACTCCACGACACAAATCACCCATGGGATTTTTCACCATCGATTTGCTGTTTTGATAGAACAGAATAGAATATACATCAACCGATCGAAATGGTGCTTACATTTTTGATACTCTCAGATGAGGATGCCATGTTTATAGTGAAAACGGAATAGTTTTACTACAATCAGTCTGAATACAACATCGGTTATCTATCAAAATGGCGAATCAATAGTGAAAACTCCAACAGGTGATGTGTGTAGCAAAGTGGAATCGGCAACCGTGGGTTTCCGAAAATGGCTTGTAGTTGATTGGTTAATATTTGTTATTATCTCAATAACCATGTTTCGTTCATCAGGACATTTGTCAGAAAAAAAATAGTGATGTGATAGTGATTACATTTCTCTTTACTGACAGTCAATTTTCATAGTGCAATTATTTAACAATTATGTGTTCTACTTAAGTGCTTGTACTTAATTTACAGTTTTTGAACTAAATCTGTGTATATTAAGCTATCATTGCACTTATCTTACTGTATGTATTAATGCAATATATCCTACTACTATGTTCAATTAACCTTCAAATAAGTGCAAATACAAATGTTTACATTTTTACGATAGGTTGAACCATGTACATCTGTTAGCTGCTTATAGATATTTCTAGTCGAAATGGGTTCTATTTTCCAAATTCTCTATTTCTTGTCTTCTTCATCTAGCCCTGGGGTTTATTATAAAACTTGAGAACAGTCTCCAAGCTCAAATTTCCATTCTATTCTCATTGTATTGTGGTTGAAAAGATAGAGCTGATTAATTTCAGATAAATCATACTGTCAGAATAATGTATCAATAATATCATCATTGCCTGATCATAAAACTAAGAAACATTTAAACACAAGATATGAGATTGAACTTTGAGATCAATCTCAAGTTTTATATCCTCGGTGCCAAATTTGCTACTTATTGATATTTCTAGTCCAAAGAAGTTCAATCGTCCAATATCTGTTTCTTGTATTAAGAGTTCTCTCCCTTCCTTTGTTATGTGTTCTTTGGATAATATTAGTTCTTTTACCTTTTTTTGTTGAAATATTTTTTGTTCATATTATTGTGTAAGTCAGTTTCCCTTGTTTAGTTTCAATTCATTTTTGTAACCTAGATAACCTACTTATTGTATTTTTTGTAACTTTTTTGTTTTATTTGATTCAGACCCAACAATATATGTCATTCTGAAACTCACTCATAGAAATCTCATTAGAAGTCATAATTGGGATAAATCAGCTTCATTGTGGACAATCATCATACTTGCCATGCGTCTTTGTGTATAAATGTATTATTTGACCTCAAGATTAAGCAGTAAAATTGGTAAAGATGAAAAATAAAACATAATAAGAAATTGAAGTAACATCTATTTACATATGATACAAAAAATTCTCCTCAGAAAAAAATTGTTACCTATTGAAAATGATTTTGAAGGAATTTTTCTTGAAAAAAAGTGGATTGTAAGTATTTATGTTTTACGAAATCATGAACAGGTAATAACAGATTTACATAGGCAGACAAATATTCAACAAATATTTTTACAAGGTTTATTTGATCTGAGGTATTCAAAAATATTTGTTGAATATTTGTCTGCCTATGTGCATGATATAGTAATTATAAAACAATATCAGAAAATCATTTTTATATTAAGATTTATACTACTCAAAATTTGATGAGGATCACTTCTTCATTGTTTGAATGGTCTGTACATGCCAGGTACAAAAATAAAATACACAGATAAACTTCAGTGGAAATCATTTATTTCTTTTTTGCATTAATTGTCAAATGGATTTCAAATAACTATATTTAGATATAAATTGATCAACAGTTGTATAAAAGATATGATGCAATTGCAATCACTAGAAGCAATATTGCAAGTGATCCTTATCAAATTATGTAACATATTATATGTTTAGTTTGGATGCCATATTTGAATGTACAGTCAAACCTGTGAACAAAGGCCACCCTCGGGAAATACAAAATGTGGTCTTTATTGACAGGTGGTCTTCAAGTTCATTCAGAGGTAATTTTGTTCCAAATAATCAAAAAGTGTTTTTAAAAGTATAGCCATTATTGACAGGGTGGCCTTTATATAGACCTGGCTGCTATCACAAGTTTGACTGTACATGTTTCTGATTCTTTGTTGTTCTTTTGTTTATAATTGTAAGCGTTCACTTATTAGCTCACTTGAGCACTATACTTGAGCACATAGTGCTCGGAGAGCTATTAGTTTCAATCAAAGTCGGCGTTCACAATTGGGGTTGTTAACACTCTAGGGGTCACAGTTTTATTGGATCTTCATTAAACTTGTTCAGAATTTTCGTCTCAATGATATCTTGGACAAGTTCGAACATTGGTCATCTGGGGTGAAACATTAGGTCACCAGGTCAAATATAAGGTCATGGGTCAAACCCCAGAAAACCTTGTTAACACTCTAGAGGTCACAGTTTTAATTGGATTAATTATCAAATCTTGTCAGAATGTTTGTCTTTATGCTATCTCGACAAAAATAAAAATTAGGTCACCAGGTCAAATCACGTGTAAACCTTAATAGCACTGTCGAGACAACATTGTTTATCAAAGCTTGATGAAAGTTGCTCAATATATCTGTCTTGATGATTTCTTGGTCATTGTTAGGCTCTGACCTAGTTAAATGTTGAGAAAGAAGTTGCAATGATATGAAAGAAGTTGCAGTCTTAACTCAGGTGAGGGTAAAAGGGCCATCATGACCCCCTTGTATTATTAATTGTATGTAACCATACAATTTATGACTGTAGCCATTTAATATTATTGTATTAGAAATAGTATATTCTTTTTCACAGAAAGCCTTAAATTTCTTGAGTTTTCGACTGGTCTATGTAAGAGAATATGTTAGCTTTGTTGTGTTGGAAAATGCTTATACAATGTGACTGAAGATGGTTAAATGGAAAAACTCATTTTTGTGGGAAATTTAGTCGCATAATACCCTTTATATCATAGGGGTTTGTTAGGTAGTTTTTTAACCTAGAATATTATTATGTCCCCTTTCTAGGAATTGGGGGTATATCGCACATGTCAGTGAGTCAGTCTATGAGTTCCTCTGTGACCAAACCTTGTACGGGCAACAACTAGAGAACTATTTAGCCTAAGCTCGTTAGATTTGGTCTTGAGGTTGCCCATAACATGTAGATGGCCCCTGTTGATTATGAGGTCAGTAGGTCAAGGTCATATTGTCCAGTTGGCCTTTAGGGAGCATCTGTGTTTCAAAAACACTTTATTTTTATTTTAATGTGCGCTTTAAGACCATTTCTTGTTTATGCATGATAAAACAATACTATTAAAACAAACATAAAATATCAATGTGTTGATTTTTTCCCAAATATTCATAGAATTTACACCTGGCTTACGTGATATACTTCTTTGCTTTACCTTACATACAGTGTAGGTTTCAATTTTATTTCTAGATGTAGTTAAACAACTAGACTTGATATTGTGAGTTGTTCTATAATAGTAAGATATGTTATTTGTTAATCATGGCTGTTATAATGAAAACTATTGATGGTGCATATATTTTGTTGTTCATGAACTGCTTTTGTGATAACTGGAAGTCTTATATTAAATAATGTTGCAATATTAGGACATTGTTCTATCATTTCTTTCCTCTGTATGAGTGTGTGCATGAAGGTTGGTCTACTAATCAAGAGGTTGTGAGTTCATACTCCTCGTGAGGCTCACACTGTTTATGACAAATTTAACTAGAGAAATTACATTCTATGTGAAATTGTCCTCCAACTGAATTATGCAGGGTAGACTGGCAGTAACTTGCCGATAAAATGTGGTTAGTACTGGTTAAGGCCTATATGAAGTTCAGGGAAGCTGGTTGGGATAACTGCCCGCCACGATATACTAGTAACTGAAATATTGTTAAATCCGATGCAATAAATTAATGTGTATAACAAGGACAGGAACAAATGAGTTACATTTGACATACATAAATCATACAACTGATTTATTACACCGACCTCACGAAGTAAAACATAAAAAATAGTATGACATGCTAATTGGTTGACTAATTGAATGTAAAACATCTACAGATGTAGGTACGGGTCATTTTGTTGGTCAGTTATCGCTGCAGAAGTCATAGTGGATAAAGATATATACCTATGTTACGTGTTGATATTGATAGTCAATGGTACATATAGACAGATATATCTGGTGAGTCAAGTTTTAAACAATTTTACTTTATCAAGATTGGAAGATAAAATCATTAATCTTGTCTGGTGTTGTGTGTGTGTGTATATATATACGTGTGGTCAATATTGACTACATTATGTATTGAAGTAAACATTTTTCTTGTATCAAGGCTTTCTGTAAGTCATTGCGTGTATCAAGATTCGAAGATGAACTTTAGAAATACTTATGTCTGATTATGTATATATATATACGTGTTGTAGATACTGGCTGCAAATTAGGTACATTTTGTTTTGAAGTAAAGTAACTCGTCAACTCTTTGTCAAAGTCATTTGAACAGCGCTTTAAAGACCGATGTACGTAAAATATTTTAAAATTATGCCTAAGAGTTGAAACTTCGTATTAGAGGTATTTTGTCCCCATCCCAACAAAGAACTGTGTTTAGAAAATTGCAGGCACAAATTTTTGCTGCAAATAATCTTGGCAAAGAAAAGATGCGAACTGATTTACCAGGGTCACTAAAATAGAATTTTGAAAGACCCTGCTCTTGCCATATTAATATATCTATATTATACGGTTTCGAGCTCGTGATGTCATTTGAACACTGTATTATATTGACGATACTCACAACGACTAAAGGAATCTCAAGAGAATAAACGGTAGGTAATCAATTCTACATTACTGGCAGTATTCTTTAAATATATGTTTGGTTAAGTATCTCATTAGTTACCATCAAGATCTGTACATGTACTATACATATGTGCTTTATATGTATAGGTCTTTGTTATCACCTAGTATTTAGAGTTGATGAGCTAGTAAATACAAAGACTGCATGTTTCATTTCTGTGATTTTGTTCATTGTAAGTTCATCATAATATAATGTGTGCAACATGAAAACATGAATGCATGTATAAAGGTAAAGGTTTTGTTTATTATAGTGTCTCTCCTATTGAAAGGGCCAGCAAAGTTGGCTTATGGAGTCACGTATCTTTTGTTCGCACAGTAACTCTCAAATCCCTTCTCCTTTTGTCGGGCGCCTGACTGAGATGGGCCTACGGTAACCATTATTTAACTAGTTGGTGGCTCAACAGCCGACAGCATCAGTTCTAATCCAGTCTCCACTGTGGTTCGAGTAGTTAATCTCCCACTTATTGACATTTTATGTTGATCAGGGACAATATATTGTGATATAATGTCCCTGTGTTGATGGAGCTTGTCAATTCTCCTATTTTAATACATGAAGATGATTTGGTGCATTACAAGGGCATAAACATTCAAGTGAACATGCGATGGAAAATATTGTTTTAAAGTCAATGTCTTAAGCTTTTCCGGTTTACTATGTAAGTTTCTTTGGCACGCCACAGCCGGTTCTGTCCAAGACGGGGTACGAGGTGCTGTACATTCAAAGACGATCTTGCATGCACGATAGTCGATGTTTTGAGGCTGACCCACACCATGGTGATTTTCGTCTGAGCCATTTCTAACAGATCTAGGAGACTATAGGAAGGTCTTAAATCATGTACAACTCATGCCCGCCGTTGCAAACAATCGTTAGTATACGTCTTTGTCATTCATGGCTGGACGTAGAATTTTTTCGGTGCCTACGATTTATACTTTTTTTAGAAACACGAATTAATGCATTTTTTTGTTCACGTGCTGTGAATTTCAGAAACTGACATAATCCGTGTATAGAAGATGGAATTAGAAGTGACTGGTTTAAATGCTAGACAAAGCCGTACTTTGTCCGTATGGGAAGACCACTTCAACAAAGTTTTAGAGCATAAGAAAAAAGAGAAGATACACCATATTTCAAAACTTCAACGGTTAGTAAATCATGTAGGCCTACTTACACTTCCAGCTTTAATTTTGAAAACTTGTTTACCTGTAGAATACAAAATGTATTAATTAACGAATTAATAAAAGTAAAATTTATTTTATCTATTTTATTGCATTAGTGCATATGGGTATAAATTGTGATTTCTGAATCAACGTGTTTTTTCGTGGGTCATTTATTTGTTTTGTTCATATGAGTTTTACGCCCCTCTCCGAGTCATATGAGGCGGACAGTTCACCTAACCATCGATCCTGGGAAGAACAAGTCGTCAGTAAGCAACTGTCAACTGTCTCACATAAAGTGACAAGATCGATGGCGGGGCTCTAACCTACGACCTTCTATCAGTGATATGTTACAGTGATTTGAAGTCAGCGACCTTAACCTCTCGAACACGGAAGAGGGTCGTTGGTTATTGACTTATGATTGCAGTATGTTATTTAAAAAATAAAAACCTACTGTAACCCTATAAAAGTCAAGTACAGATGTATTTCGAAGCAGCCACTCACACCCCACTGTTCACATAAAATATTGTATTATAATTATATTTTTCTTTGGCTAACGTGAAACCTTTTACTTACGTAAGTGATCACATTGTGACTTACAGATTTCGTAAAAATGGAAGCCGTTTTCTACACAGTCAACCTGTTCTACTATTGGTGGTCATACTCAACTGTATAGATTGTTTACTTGTTCTTTCCGAACTCACTCTTGATGTCTACTTCGTAAAAGGTAAGTCTTGTCATTGTCTGCCCCGGTGCTCGGCAGCCATGCTTACATGGAGATTTTGTGGTCGTTCTCTCGCTTTCAGAGATGGATTTTGAATTAATGCCCAGCATTTTTAGCCATTTTAGTCGTATGATAATTTCAGATAGTGTTACAGGTAAAGGTTTTGTTTATTATAGTGTCACCCCTATTGGGAGGGCCTTCCAAGTTAGCTTATGAGTAAACCTATATTTTGTCCATACACTCCTTCCCGAATCATTTCTCTTTTTGCCGGGTACCTGGCTGAGATGGGCCTGTGGTAACCATTATTTAACTAGCTGGCGGCTCACCAACCTAACCCAATCTACACTGGGGTTGAAACCTCTGCAGGCGGACACCCTAACCACTCGGTCATGGTTGCTTCAACTACAATGTAATGTAATTCAGGATTTAAACCTGAACATTTATTTTAGCATGATGTATCTGTTATTTAACGACCCATTCGACAGCTATGTTCATTTCATAGCCGCGCCAGTATGTGAGAGAAGATACAGGAGAACCTACTCTTCTTCCGAATAATATTTCCTGGTTCTTTTACGTGCCCAATGTTTTATATATGGTGCACTGTGTATACTGTGTGTATATTTTTGGTATACTCAGGGTTGAAAATATTCCGGATGAATCTGGAATTCTGAATTTATCAGTCACGAAAGAGCTTTAATTTCAAAATTGAAGTTATTTGATGAAAATATCTCAGGAAAAGGCTAAGTTATGGTAAATTTAGTCTGCTCTGAAGGATTTTCTTTGAGCTGAATATGGAAACAATGTGGTTGAAGGCTTATCGTTTAGCAAGAATGGACGGCTGGGTATGATTTTCAGGATATTTATTTGGCTCTATTGACACCCCTGTATAATGTATATACTCGTACATTGTGTTTCAGGTATGATACTGACAGCTGAACATACGATGGAAACATTTAATCAAATGCTTGTAGATAGATACCCGAACCAGTTTGCTGGTATCCCGGTACATGATACCCATAAGTTCTACAATATGATACTCAGGGCGAAGCTGATACTAAAATCACACATCAATGTTACAGATGTTATTTATGATTCAAGTAGAACTGTCAGAGACATCCAGGTAACTATATTGTAACTATCTCCAGAGCGTCCCTCTTTTGAGAAACAAGCTCCCTTCTACATGATTTTTTTCTAGTGTACGATTTAACTATTAATTTAACATCTTTAGAGCAACAACCTCTCAGCAACAACATAATTTTGCTACTCCCAAAGGGTGTTGTTTTCGAGAGGTTGTACTGTATTTTTACTGAATTCATCAGAATTGTTGAATACCGTATAAGTGGTCAATTCTGCGGGCTAGAAATTGTGCGAGTTTGTTAAAACAGGAGGGGGATTCTTTAATGTCTGCGTACATTATTTCTACGTTTTATAGAATCATGGTACAACCTTGGAAAATGAAGGAAGTTATGTTGTGTTCAGAGATGCTAACGATCCTGCCTTTCTGGATGAAAACCACCATAGTATAGAAGAAAGTATCGCGCACGTGCTCCATAAAATCAGTATTACCATATTAGGCATTCTCGTCTTATTTGTAAGTATATACATGTATATATATATGGGCAAACCTGTGAACAAAGGCCACCCATGGGAAAGGAAAGACATATAATGTTGCGTTTATTATCACATGGCATTTATTTGGTAGTCATTTTGTTCTTAGTTTATTTATAACGGGTTTTAAATAAAAGAATGACCTTTATTCACAGGATGACCTTCATTCGGAGGTGACTGCTTACTTGGGGTTTACTGTATAATTATACAATGTACATGCAATAGTTGAGTTTTGTGTACGATAAATAATATCATCAGTATATGTCAAACTGTCTCGGGTATTTAAAAAAAAAAAAAATTTCCTGTAGCGAAGATGTATTTTCTTATTACGATGGGGTTTGTGGGAGATGTTGATTTAAATAAACGCGTATAACTATTCCTATTTTCAGACTGTTCTTAACGCATTTTGTCATGGATTGTCTTTTGTAAAACATAAACTCGAGGTAAGTGATTTAATTTCGTAAACAGAGTATATCGATAGCTTATTTATATTATAAATGAAGGGACTTGAGACTCGGGCCAGATTCTTGTAGCTCCGTGAAGATATGACGTCATTACTACTGCGAAACTTAATACATACGTTTCATAAAAAGTCGACAAGATCTCAGCGACTATTTCAGACAATGTCAGTAGGTTATGTCAGTACTCCGTGTGGTTATTGAGTTACTTCCCTTCCATTGGCAACGTCGTATAATTTTACACGCTTTTGGTCACATGAGAGCATTAGATATACCGATCATTTTAAAATACTTAAATCACAATGAGATTTCTTGGTTATTACATAATTATTAGTTGTATGCACAATTGCTTGTGAATTGTTCACTACATTTCTACATAGAGACTTATTAACAACAAAATATAAATTCTATGAGTCCG
The DNA here is from genome assembly GCA_964023205.1 of Lutraria lutraria. NCBI lineage: Eukaryota > Metazoa > Mollusca > Bivalvia > Venerida > Mactridae > Lutraria > Lutraria lutraria. Next base: position 11,205,573 of record OZ026846.1, on the reverse strand, counting down.
ATTCTCTTCCCATTCATTAAAAAAACAAAACATGTATATGTAGTTACGTTTATTAAAGTGTACCTTGTTAGTCTAGTAGCTTTCAGATAGTAGGTACCAATATGATAACACGCAGTTTTAGATTATAAGAATCCACCATGAGCTTCTATGTAGGATAAGGATATCTCACCCGAGGGGTCGGATTTTAACCAGGGACGAGGCTTGCCGAGTTCCCTGATTAAAATTCCGACCCCGAGGGTGAGATATCCTTATCCTACATAGACTGTCTCATGATGGATTATTTTTCTCCCACTCATTTTGAGAAATACAAAACCCTCATGACAACATCGACAAAATTGGTAAAAATCTACTTTTTTACCTTATCGTTTATCACATTCAAAAGTTGCACAGCTGAAGAGAACGGTATTTTAAAGTACATACTAAAAGTATGTACCAAACAATTTCCCCGCGTACAGCCTTCTCCAGTGTGGTTGAATTAATTTACAGTTTAAAAATGTGAAGGTCGCATTTCGTCATCATGAGTGTATGAATACACAAAGTGTAAACAAATATTGAATAAACGACAATGTAAACAATATACATTTATTGTGTAACTATTTATGTCATGAGACACATCCAATAAAACAGTATTTAAATCAATAAAACAACATGTGTTTTGAATATTGAACAGTTAACTGCAACAGTTAGGAACTATTTGATAATGCGACAGTCTTCTTCACTATGAATGCGTAACAAGTCACAAAAGTTTAACGGGCGTGCGACTTTCACTCAGAATCAGAGTCGCTTGACACAATTATTCTTCGTCGTTTCGGATTAGGTTGACTGTAGTTATTGAAGTTAATGTTAAATGTGCAGTTCTTCATCATACTGCCGGCGAACATGCCTTCAACGACACTTGTGTTTTATTTTTATTTTACAAGACTGATTGTGAAGGCATGTTTGGACGAACCTGCATTTCTCTCGGCCTAGATGGAGAACGAACTTGTTCATGATGTAATTCAACCTGATTCATTGGATCAATAGAGCTTGTGGGGGGTGGATACGTAATACTGAAAACTATCTTACATGAGTAAAAGTGGGAGAATATAAAAATCCACTAGATGCGTGTTTACTATGCAGACGTAGTAGTAGTAAAAGTAGTCCCGTGAAGGTCGGAATGAATTCACGTGCGGTGGTCGCTCATGTAAGAAAGATGTTGCTAATGTAAGATAGGATTTTCTTATATGAGCTGAAAACCTATCTTACATGAGTAAAAGTGGGAGAATATATGATCTATCCATTTTTGGAAACTAAATCATAGTTCAGCTTTCCACAGTCATCACTCGCTCGGTGCGCATGCATTTTTATGCGGACCATGCAATTGTTAAAATAGTTCCCGTATCGTGTCACTGTGCAAGTCTATTTAAGTTTAGTTTCAATGAGTACTTTCAGTTCTTTGATTAAATGTATATTTTGTCTATCTACAGAATATGTGTCATATATCACATCTAATATATCTTCTGTGTTTTTCTTCATTTTATACATACAGGTATTTGATGGTATAGTCGTTATTGCATCGTTCACACTAGATGTATGTTTTATTAACGGATTGACAAATTATCCTGTGGAATCATTTTTATTGATACTTGCCATCATGATACCATGGAGGGTTATCCGCGTGCTTAATAGTGAGTACAATAAAATTATGTCAGTTGCACCATTTTTATTTAATGTTTAATCAAGAATTTTCTGGAAATTTATGTATATCAAATATCTAGGATATCCCCACATTTTTTAAGAAAATGGCATTCATCTTCAATTTCATTATTTGCAAAATTTGTAAAACCTGTCCGTTCTATATATACACCGGTGTATATATAATGTGTATAGTTTTTCTTATAATATTCCAGATATTAACGAATACAAACAATGTCGAGACTAATTATCAGAGTATTCTTCGTTACTTAAACTGGAATGTCTGATTTAAATACAATTGATACCTATTATCGTGGTAATAAATATCTATTTATTAACATGTATAACGATATTCAATTACCAATTGACTCCTTGTGTTGTAAAAGATACATGTTTGCGTCGGAACATTTTACATTGAATAATATAATCATTATTACTCATACTTGTATTTAGAGATGCATGTATCTATATCAGGTTTAGTAATTGCTGTGAAGGACAATTTCCATTTCCTGTTGAAATTAATGTTCAAGAAAAATAGATGCCTGACAGAAAAACTAGAATCTCTTAAGACCGTCAATACACGAAATCTCGTAAGTACTGGTAGCAATCGGGACTTCTCGGCGTTTGTCTAAAGAAAAGTGCCACGGACATAATAGGCAGGTCGCCATTTTGTTGTTGTTGTTCACGGGCTACTTTCCATCTTGATTGGCCCATGGAATCCAACGATGGAAAAAAACGGTTTCTCTTTCAGTGGGAACTTGATGCCCATTTTTTCAACTCGTTTGAAAGTCTGTAATTCTGAGAACGATTCTTGAAGACGAGTACATACCTAGTATTGAAAAAGTACTGACCGGAAACCGCATATCTTAAACTTATGTACGAGGCGTATTTCTCAGTTACGGAAATGTCCGAGTAGTTGGATAGATGGTCAGTTTTGTCAAGTACTTATGTATGTATGTATATAAGTCCCTGGTTTTGTCACGTCATGAATTCTGATTGTGCCCATTTTGCATTTCCTACGTTCAGTATAACCTGCCGCTTGCCACTCTGTGCACGGAGTTGTCGCTCTGCGGAGTTTAATATGCATTTAAAACGAATGGGGGGGGGGGGCATGGCCGCTTCTAGGAGGTTACCGCTTCTCGGAGTTGCCGTTTCGAGAGGTTATGCTCTTTTCATAATTTTAGTGCACTGCATACACATTTTTTTCGATTCTGTATTCTTCTGTTACAGGAAATGATTAATGTGTTAACATCACTTTGTAAAAGTCACGGTGTCACGGAATCCCACATAGCTAAACTGTACGACCAACAAAGTAAGTGTACTATAGTTCACTATATATGAATCATAACTCTAGGATTATTCTGACTGTTTAAATATACATAATACTTGATTTGGATACTAAGGTACAAAGGCGATGATTATTGACAAAAGGGTATGTTCTGAAATTGCACTTCATACAATTTTAGATTATGAATGCTTGAAAACACATTTTTTCTTGAACTTTTCTTGAATATTTCACGAATAGTTCATGATGTATGAATAACTATTTAAAAATTAACATGTGTAGTCAAGTCCAATTTAAATAGCCTTCGAAAAAAAGGACAGAATAAAAATACGACATGACTTTGTACGTGAACTTTACTCTTAAACTAATGGAAATTCTTGCTAAAAGAAAACTATTGTACACTTATTGAATAACTGTTAGATTTGTACTTTAATTTTAATGTTTATCACTAATATACACATCTGGTAAAGTTGAACTGGTGTATATTTAGGTGGTCAGAGTAGTATAGTATGGTGGCTGTTTTACGCCATGTCGTAGATTCGTTTTTTCGCAATAAAAATGCGAAAATGCGAAAACACGAAGGGAAACCATGAAAGTTTGCTTTGTTGTGTCTTTGTATTTCGCCTAGAAAAAGTGAATGGACGACAAAAGAAGGGCGACAATGCGATATATAAAATGTGACGTGTTTTCGTATTACATCTGCCATGTCTTTGCTTTTTCGCATTTTTGCCTTTTTTGTGGCGAAAATGCGGAAATACGACATGGCATAAATCAGCCACCATATTATAGTATTCATGAATTAAATGGAGGATAAATGTGGGTGACCGATTAATTGCTAAGCACCTGATGTTATACTGTGAGGTGAATGTGCCGTCATTTAACAAATGTTGTGATATACAGGACTGCTCATGATAAACAATGACCGTCACTAATCTATGCCTGCATAAACTAATCACTTGTGGTTACAAGAATGGATTATTTTGTCATGCACTCAGGCTTGGAGACGGATGTGAAAAGTTCGGTTATCTGCATCTCGTCCGATCACTTTAAGCGGGCGTATATTGACTTTTTTTATATTTTCACGAATAAGCAACACTTAACGAATGTTGAACAAATTTTGCCATGTTAATTTCCCGTTTCAAAAGTCCAACGGAGATATCTTCTTTTAAGGATACATCTTTCAAATCGCTCAAGGGACGGAAAACCCAATGTAAGCCTTCTGGCCTTAACCCTTTGCTTCAATGACATGTTACGTATTTTGTATAACACAGTAACTATGTATGACCTAACAACGCCACATTACCTAGTTTGACCTCTACAAATACGCACAGAATCAATAGATAATCCTTTAATACATGATAATCTATATAATCCTAAGTTACGTCGATATACATAAATAATAAACCGGATAACTATATTTCAATCATATTATTAAATCATTATTATATGAGATTTTTCAATTAGCAGTTTACCTCCAATTAGTGATTATACCCTAGCCTCTAACTTACAATAAAATTTACGTGTTCTGAACAGGATTTCGAGGTTATACATTAAATACCAAGCTTAAAATTACTAAGATGATGAAATCCATGAAACGGCAGGCATTCTACAATTGATGAAATTGCAGCGCAACCTCTCTAAAGATGCATCCTTTGAGAGTAGTAAAGTTATGTTGTGATGGACAGGTTGTTGCTGTAGAGAGGTTAAAAAAACTAAATTGTGCTGTGGGAAAAACTCATACCGTTGTTGAAGGGAGGTTGTTGGTCATGAGAAGTAGGTAGTTGCTTACGGAGGATGAGAGTCTAGTACCAGTTCTACCCAGGAACAATGGTTAGGTGAACTGTCCACCTCATATGACTCTAATTGTTGTTTCTAGGTATTTTTCACACACACACACACGCACTGTCTGAGTCATAGACATCATGACATACAACTTCGCACACAATGTCATACAAAATTACCATCAACAAGAATCTTGAGAAGCAACTGGCGTGACTCGCATCAGCTTATAATTATTGAAGCAAATTACTCCCCAAAAGGCAAGCTTAGCTCACTCCAAAAACAATGCACCTTTTGGTCAGCGTACTTGCAATGTGTTTGTTTTAGATATTGTCATGGGGTATGAAAATACAAATGTACAGTACAACCTCCCTACAACAACCACTGATGTGAATGACAAAAATGGCTGTTGTAAGTAGATGGCCGTTATTGAGAGAGTGAAAAAAATAGTAACACACGTCAATTTTGGTTGCTAGTATACTGGCTGTAATAGGGAGGTGGCCGTTCATGGAGGTTAGACTCTATGTAAGATTTTTAAGAGTTTAGTTATTCTTGTGTTGGTAAGGTTTAACATGGCCAATATTGCTATAAAGTCTCATTTGTCAGCAAATTTGTACCACAAGTATTTTTACAGAATTCTAAAGCGCTTAAACTAAATCGACATTTTGAATTTTAGTACGTATCATACTAAGATACATATGTTATTTTAGGATACGATACTAACTACTTACATAACCAGGTTAATTGTTATCTTATACATGTATTTATAAATCTTAGTTTTAAGGTCTGAGACCAAGACGAACACCAACATGCATCGAAAACGTGGTCTGCCATTAGGAGCATGCTTCCAGCGTCAAGCGTCTGATGGATCCGATTGTGTACCCACATATATATGTGAAGAAGAACCGCTATGTACTGACATACACTTGGAAGTAATACAAGAATTAGATGCTGATAATGTAGAATTAGATGCTGATAATGTAGAATTAGATGCTGATAATGAAGAAATGGATGCTGCCAATGTAGAATTAGAAGCTGGTAATGTGAAAAATAGAAGCTGAGAATGAAGAATTAGATGCTGATAATAATGAGTAAGGTGCTGACAATGTAGAATTAGGTGCTGATAAAGTAAGAAATAGATACTGTAAATGAAGAATATGATGCAGGTAATGAAGAATATGATGCTGATAATGAAGAATTAGATGCTGATAATAAAGAATTAGGTGCTGATAATGTTAGAAAATAGATGCTGAGAATGAAGAATTAGATGCTGATAATCAAGAATTAGATGCTGATAATGACGGTACAAATGGTAAATAGCTTAAAGATAGTTACATGTACAATGTTTCAATGGAAACATAGTGCAGTCAATCTCGTTGACACACGTGTCGTTTATTCAGCAGTCATTTTGTTCTTAATTATCAAAGACAGTTCTTATAGAACGGTCGTAATCAAATGGTGGGCTTTATTTAACACAGGTTTTACTGTTGTTCAATGAAATGAAAGTTGAACCCGATCAACAAATCATTTGATGCAAGGAAACCATGAAAAAGGGAATCAAAGCGAAACAATGCTTATGCATAATGTAATCTATTTGTACAGTAAAATATACCAATGAATCAATCATCAGTGTTATACAGTGCAACCTCTCCAAAGCAACACCCTTTCGGAGTAGCAAAAGTATATTATTGTATTACCTCCCTTGTTGGCAGAGGCATGGCTTTTTGTTAAATTAACCCATGCCTTATGTCATCTTATGTATATATATTGTTTTGCTATAAAACATGTATGTTTTAATGCAATACATGTTTGAAGTTGAAGTTTAGTGGTTGTTGCTCTAGAGAGGTTAAATCAATAGTTAAATCTTGGAGTAGAAAAAATCATGCTGTTTTTTGAAGGGAGGTTGTTACCCAAGAGAGGGCCGCTATGGAGAGGTTGTACTGTATGTCTATAAACATGATCAGTAGCAATAAAAATATGAACAAAATTAAAAAATCTGTTATGACGATATTTGTTGGGAGGACTGGTGATCTAATGGTAAGGCGCTGGACTACGTGAAGAAATGTCATGGGTGCGAATCTCGGCTCCGGTTTCAGATATGTCTGAGACGCATTTTCAGTGTCCCCATCTAAACCACCGAGCCAAGTACTTAGCTAAGACAATCATAGGAAAAACAGGCGAGGCATGTATTGGAGCTGTATACAAACCACGATAAAGAACCAGGAAAAAACTATTCGAAATAAGAGTAGGATTAACCCAGGACCTTTCGTAAAGTAGTCCAGCGCTTTACTACCAGACCATCGATCATCTCTAACAGATTAACAGGCCAGCCCGTTTAGCTTAGTGGTAAAAGCGTTGAATTACTGATCAAATGTTTGGGTGTTCGAACTCCAGGCGAGGCTCACACTGTCCGTGACAAATTTGACTGAAGATATACATCCTACGTTAAATTGTCCTTCACCTCTAAATCATGTGAGGTAGCTTTGTAGTAGCTTGCATATAGAATGTGGTTTGTACTGGTTAATGCCTAAATGAAACCCAGGGAAGCTGGTAAGGATAACTGCCCGTCACGATATGATAGAAATAATGTTGAAAATGGCGTTAAATCCGAAGACGAAACAAACAGATAAACAGAATATACGTCAATAGATTAATATTACATGCATGTTCTAACTATGATCTGTATGTATATTTACCTAGCAAAAACATGTGAGACAGTATCTGCAGAATATCTTTGCCGTTCTTAAAACATATTGATTCATTCACTTATGTGTGATACCCAATCTCAGTCAGTTTGGTATCAACTCAATTAAGATAATTGAATGTTTGTACAATGTGTATGTAAACACTTCATGATAGCTTGTATGTATGCATACAGCATGCTGTTTAAAAATTTGGTTTAACTTATCATTACTTTTTGCCTATTGAAACTCAATTCGGTGGTTATTATTTTACTATTCAATTGACTATACAATGTATTGTATCCAAGATACTCCGTCTTCGCCTTTTTCATATATCAAGTAAAGATGTTGTCAACTGTTCGCGGAATGAGAAGGCAGTATAACACTGAATAGGACCCTGGATCAATGTATGTGACTGAAATGTTTAAACCCAAAATAAACTCTTTCTTGAGTACATAGAATGAAGTCATAGGGTTTTTCCGTAGACTTATGGTTTAGCTGTGTGCACTTTGGAAAGATTTGGAACGATTTTACATGTTATTGAAAATGTCAACTGTATTAGTTATAATATATTTTTTTCACGGAAAGGTCTCTTTATGTGAGAAAGTAGACAGTTGCTTACGGAGGATGGGAGTTTAGTACTGGTTCTTTCCAGGAACGATGGTTTGGTGAACTGTCCGCCTCATATGACGCTGACTGTTGAAAAGGGGGTAAAACCCGATGAAACAAACAAACAATAAGAGTTTGCATTGATAAAAATTACAGCTACGTACGTATGAAATAGCTGTAGAAAAAAATCGATACAATAAGGAAACACTATTGTATGTAAGTTTTTTTATTGTGCAAACAACATAAGCCTTGATAATTGTGGAACTATGCATTACATACACATATCAAACTCAACATTCAGTTCTCTCAGACAGGAAGCCCACTCCGCGCATGCGCAGATCAAGACTTCCGTACTATCACAGACAAAGCGTACTTAATTGTCGGTAAGACTGCTGTTCTCACCCAATTTGAGCAACAACGTAAGTTAACATTTTGAAAATTATACAACAAATATATAACATTTAATACTGTAATAGTATAATAATACTGAAAATACTCATTTTAGAGTAGTATTGGCAAGACGCCAATTTGAATACTTCTTAAAAGTAGCGGGAATATATATATATTTTAGTCAAAACACAATCAGAGCACAAATGATAAGCACTAAATAATAACCGATATATTTCCCATTCCCAAAAGAAGGTATTAAGTACATTATTATTGAAGAATTTAAGTTAGATCCACATCCCCGCTTTCTTGGAATCAAGCAACTCGGTTACAATTCACACTCAAAATGTAAAAATGGTAATTTTGTTTTGATTTCTATTCACATGGCTAATCTAATTTTTCTACCACGACTTTTACTACTGAGACAATAGCAAGAGGAATGGTTGAGTTTCCATAGCAACAAAATCGAAAGTTTTGGAGACCCAAACGTTTCTCACGCCTTTGTTTACGATATATGTTTTTAAAAACTCTACCAAAGTCACGTGACTAAAAATAAATACTGAAAATAAATATATGATATGTAAAATAACAAAATACTACATTCAATGCCTGTACAAATTTAACATCGAGAAAAAAATAACAAGATATATATAATACTGTTTGAACAAACGGATGAGGGAAGCCCATCCATTTCTTTTATAGCATACAACAAAAAAACACCAACCTGATATTTTAGTAAAATAATTCAAGAATGTAATACTAGCGGATATGAAATCACAGAACAAACTGGAATGGAAGCAATACTGATAAAGAAGAAGAAATAAGGCATTGAAAGAATAAACACAAAGTTCATAACTGTACAAAATAGTCTGTTTGACGAAATTCTATGGCAGATGTCTTTGTAGTGACACTATGGTGGAGTTATCTAATGGCAGTGTGAATAGATTGTAGATTATGTCATTCATCACACACCGTAATTATACTCTCATCTCTATATTCCTATACAGAACATATCTTGTCATAACCACACATAGCCATGTTATCAGTTTACGCATTTATGAAAGCTTTGGAAACATTATTTTGGGGAAACGCAACAAAAATACGATTGTTTTATCTATGTACGTATATTTTACACACACAAACTAGAGAAATATTTTATCACACATAAAATATATGTGAAATTATTTTATGATATCTTCTTTGAATTGTCTTTTAAGTAAAGCGGTTGATGTAGAATGCTCAAAAGGAAAAGTCTATATATGTTGTTGCCCTAACAGGTAGGCATCTGGAAAATGGGTCCGACTTTAGGATCCATGGGGAATCCTTTGCGCATGCCCATACAGTATTGTGCATCGATTCTAAGACTGTTCTCCTTCACAGAGATGTCATGCTCCAAGGTTGCCTTCGTTTTCATCAATCTTGCCAAACTCAATTCTGATGCCTTTAGACGTTCCTTGAGCATGCGCACTGATTCTCTGATTTCATTTACCTCTCTCTGTAGACTGTAAGTAAGAAAAGAAGTTTGTAAATATTTAATTGAGAAATTGTGGTTTTTCCTAATTTTAATGCAAATTGATTCCACTTCTATGTCAAAAAATTAAAGTCAGAATTAATTTACCCATATCTAATACGCTGGTTAAATACATTGTATGACCAATTCGGTCATCTAACTATTGGTTAAAATCGTTTACACAAGAAACATTATGGTTAGTTTTCCCAAATGGTTAGAAATCCATCAGGGTTTAATTCAACACAGCGGGTTAAGTTAACCCCAAAACTAATACAATTGGCTGCAGATCGATTCATTTGTAAAAACTTACGATCTCATGACGGGATCATTACAAAGTTCAACATTGATACGTCTGGTTCTCTCGTCCAATCTAGACTGTGATACTTTCATTGGCGATTCCTTATCTTGGATAGCCTTTCTGAGAAGTTCTATGTTCTTTTCCATGTCAAAGATCTCAGCCATTGTCTGTAAGAAAAAACAACAACAATTGTACAGTGATGTTGCATTGTATGCATTTGTGACCATACATTCAGGTCATTTCCGACAAGATCATATTTGTGTACTAGTATCACATCTATGTCGAAGATTTTGTTGAAAAACAATAAATTGTGTTAATTCGTACATATGGGACACATGGATGCCAATATTATGGATATATCTGTCCTGGAAGAGCTATGCCTTTTGAGCAAAATAAAAGTTATTTGATGAAAATATCACAAAAATGACAAAGTTATGGTCAATTTAATCTGCTCTGAATGATTTTTAAAAATACAAACTGAGTTTAATATGGAAACAATGTGGCTGAAAGTTGGACAAAAATGGTCGGCCGCGAATAAATTTCAGGGATTTTAATTTGGCTCAATTGACACCCCTGTTCAGACATCAAATCAGGTGCATGTTTGTTTGCAAGATTTGCAAAAGTGACAAAAGTTAACTCTGCAATACTTACACGTTGGAGATGAGCCTGGAGTTTGTTTCTAGCGTCAGTTGTCTCGCGTATTCTAGTATTGAATCCATTATTAACTGTGTTGAACATGTTCCACATGTCATTAGCGCACTGTCTGAGAATGCTGTCAATTTCTCCTCTCAATCGTTCTGAAGATGAACGTTCTTTCTGTGAACGAGCGATGTTTTCTTGTGTATATCTTGCCCATGATTCAGGGATTGTGATGCTGTAATCAAAAGCATACTTTTTATTGTTGGTGGTCAGTTTGTCAGCATCAGATGTAATGAGACATTGGAATTTGAAGTTTATAAAATAATCTACATGTAGCTGTGCTTATGTAAGATATGTATGAGACATTATCAAAGGTTAACATACAATAAGTAATATGATATTTCCATTTTATTCCATAGAATGAATTTGGAAACCATTTACTATTAATGCATGTACACCATATCCAATAGTGTTACCAAATCGATGGACTCAATTTTAGTATTCAACTATATTCTATATAGAATATATACCGCTTGTTTTTAAACTGTCACAAAATGATTAGGAAATGTAAATTAATTCATGGTTGGTTCCTACTTACGTATTGTCAATACTCTCAATGCCTGGATAGTAACCGGTACCAGCAGAACCATTTCTGTATTGTTGTATACGATCGTCTAAGTTCTGTGCATGATGTTTATCTTTAGCATCAATCTCTAAGGCATGTTGTGCTGCACGGTTCATTCTGTTATAGACCAATATAGAATGTGGATTAAACAAAGAAAACACATACAAACTAATGAACTGTGTTGCCAACACTTTGGCGTCACCGCCTTTATTAAGCCATAGCAGTTAAAAATTCTTTTTTTTTGTAATAGACCACACACACGTGTAATCATCCTTGTATAATATTTATAGACATGATATACCATGTTGGATCAACACAGTAAAAAGATTAAATCCATGACGGAAAATTAAATAAAAAAATGGAAAAGATTATACTGCTGTTGCAGGGGGGATTTTGCTTTATAGAGGGCCGCTCTGGAGACGTTGTAATGTACATTGCACATTCGGAGCCAAAAAGAAGCAAACTTAACAGAAAAGATAATAAATCTTGGAGATCACTTACTTAAGTTGGACTGAGGCTTTGTCGAGTACTCTCTTCATCTTAACCTGACACTTTTTGATGACATCGACTTCCTGCAAAATGAACTCAAGTTTAAAACAATGGTCTTTGAATTTGGGATGATTCTAACCAGAAGTTTGTAACTGAACATCCTACCAAATGTTGATGAATTTCGAACGTGTGTTTAGACATATCGTACAAGACTAATTGCCTTCCTGTTCTGAATTCATAAATTACACGGAATGAATTCTGATCACCATTGTCAATTCTCTGTTACGTTACTGTACTTCAACGTCCAGAACTAACCCTGATGTCAATGCAGGGGTGATGTAAGGGAAATAAAAAGCCAGTCTTGTATGGGAGATGATTCATCTTGATGTCAAGTATGGAGTTGACTAATCTCAGCGTCCAATCAGAACTCCTCAGCATTTGTCTAAAGAATAGTGTTTTTGTTGTTCATGAGCTATTTTCCATCATGGCTACCCCTCGGAATACCACGGAAACTTGACCCCCCCAAAAAAAATCAATCGCGAACGAAACACACTTTTGAAAGTCTGTAAATCTGAGAATGATATTTGAAAATGAGTACCTAGTGTCGTGATTGGATACCACATAACAAAATTTGTAACTTTACACTCACGTACGAGGCGTACGAGGGTGACTTACATTGACGTCATGGAAGGGGTATGGCTCATCGTGATGCCAGTTAAGAATTACAAGGAAGATAACTTACTCTGACAAGAGCTTTCTCCACATCATCATTCACCAAGTCAATTCCGTGTCTCTTCTCTCTGTGCATCAGACACTCCTCGGCAATATGTAATGGGTTAGCTGTATCACCTAGAGCTTTTTCGCATGTTCGGCGGTATTCCTACAATATTATCATACTTATAGTATAATGTTACCCTTGCTTATTCGATTCTAACTTATCATGGTGATTGCAAATACGAGAAGCTGCGATGAATCCTGTTTCAAGCATAACAGCATTGCGCATTTATTTCTTGCTAGTGTTGCTTTAGAATTTCTGCTCGCAGTACTTTAATAATGTCTACTTGTTGTATCTTTGAGAAAAGTTTAATTTACGCTTACTCAAATTTAGTTATTTCTGATGTATTTGATTGCATAATTCATTCTTAAAGTGAATTGTAAGTTCCGCTGTCAGTGTGTCAGCATGTATAGCATGCTGCATGTTTAATATAATGCTTTATTTGTCACCTCCTATGTTTTAATGAACAATTTTAACAATAAGAAAATATCCGGACGGTGTATATACAGAATATGGTCATATCTATACTTAAAGATAAACTAAAGCATAGGTACAGTAAATACATAATTCTAATGGCGGGTAAATAAATGTAAGCTGTGTATACGTTTATAAGAACTTGTTTCTAGAGTGCTATCTGTCATCAAATGTAATCAACTTGTTCAATCACCGAATAGCTTGATGTGTTCCTACACTGTTTTAACCTAAACTGTTCTACACTTAGACAAAAACCCCAAACATGCATTAAGTTTTGGTAACCTGCACATAGTACACCTATGTCTAATCAATCGGAACTCCTCGACGTTTGTCTATAGACAAGTGCCTCGGACATAATAGACAGGCCGCCATTTTGTTGTTGTTGTTCACGGGCTACTTTCCATCATGGCTGACCATGGGTATTTCTCAGTTACGGAAACGCACGAGGAGTTACGGTTGATGTCTAGTGTGTAGGTGCTGGATGTCACGAGTTAATTTCAACAGTAACTCGATACTTCTAAAATGATGACATGTGCTTTTGACGCCATACGTGTTCTCTATTCTATCATGAAATCCACACAATGCGTGCATAATCTACATTGACTAAATAGTGTGACTACATTTTGATTCAACTACATACGATTTATACAAAGTAATACAGATGAAAGAGTGGCATGAAAATAGTTCAAGCATTATATGTATGTAACATGATAGCATCAGTTTCATTTGGCAAAGAATTTAAAAAAGGACGTTGGATGAGAAAACTCTACCGAACATGGACCAGGTAAAAGGTTCATAAGACACATGCAAAAGGGTTTGGTGGGACGTTATTACATTGTATTCTATGTTATAAATTCGAGGGGTCAATATTATCAAATTCTCGAGGCACAAATAACGATGTTATCAACATTATGTCTTTGTTATAAAAAACAAGAAAACATAAACAACATGAGTTCACAGAGGAAATTTAACATTCTATTAGTTTCAATTATAACGGAACAGTTAAAAACTTTACGGAAATAGTCGAGCTATTACGGAAACTGGCGAACAATTGCAACTTTCACCGAGTAAGTTGACTTCCTGTTATTACTGTAAGCAAAACAAGCATAAAATATTAAGCAGCTAGCGAAATAATCCGTCAATAAATTAGTAAATTGTAAAAACAACTATCATGAGGTAAATGAATTTATAACAAAGCATGCTGTATTTAGGATGGATTTCATACAAAACCAAATTCTACAAGGCGTTGTCAGAAAACCCTAGATTCTAGTTATCACCCTTTATTACCATTTCTTGTAAGCATGATATACGAGTACATATCTTATGTAACTGAAATGTATTTTGACTAAGTGCTTTTGAAACAAAAAACCACCCCGTAAACCGCCCAATTTGTCTCAAATTCGAACAATTCAAGCAATGAAACCTATCACCCAATATTTGAAGCGACGCCTTAAACTAGTCGACTTTTCTTGTCACGGGCTGAGCTAAGAATTACAAGTTGTAAAAGTTCTATATTTGAAACGTCGCTTCACATTATTTTTACCTTCAAATTATCAATCTCGGTTGCCAGGGAGTTGATTTCCATGTTAAGTTCGCTCTTCCAAAATGCGATGTCATAAACTCGCTCGCCTGAGGAAGACAATAATGGGGAATAGAAATGCACCCTGCGGTACGCCTTATATGGGGTCCAGAAATATCTTCAATATCGACTGTATTGCCAAATTAAAAAAATGTCGGCATCTTGAACATTTTGTATTATATCGATGCCTTATCAGATTCGTATACAAATATGCTTGTAATTCTCTCGAAATCTTCCGTGTTTTGTTCAATTTCATAAGAGCGTTTCTACGATACTGATTGGATATTTCTGGTGACCATTCAAGCGACTACCATACAACAACGTTCACGTCATCACCCTGGATACTTGTCCATTCAATATAAAATATCTCAGATATTTAGAAATTTGTTTTTGAAAGTTAAATCAGATCACTGATTCTCTTTGATCGCGTTCTATGTTTAAGTTTCGAAGTCATTGGATTGGTGGATTTAAGATTCAGTAAACTATTCCATGACAAGTATCTGTGTGACTTGAACGTTGTTTGACGGAGCTATTAACTGTTTGCATGCTAGTTAAGTACATGTAAGAAGTTGCAAAGAAAATTAGAGGACACAACTAGTCTTTTTCACGTGGTTACCAATGCAGGACATTCGGAATACCTCTAAATTTCCATATTCCGTTTCTATACTGTTGGTTTCATTTAGAAGTTCTGATTTCCAGAATGCAATATCTTGCACCCGCTCGCCTGAAACAAAGATAGTCCGACACAGCATAACATTGGGTATCTAATTGTCGTAAATCATATGTCATTAAGGTGGAACCAAACGATTGAAATAATATCGTAAATTATATGTCATTAATACGCTTATAGATCTTAACTTAAATTTGATTTGACTGATGATCTATTTGAACATTGACTTAAATTGAACATGCAAGAGAAATCTGCAAGAGGGGAAAGGATTGTTCATAAATACTTGTATCGATCCATGGTCAAAGGCATATTTAGATGTCGATTTTGCCAATAAATTGAATTGTATTGATAAAAAGATATTGTGTGATCTGTCGGAATCATCAGAATTAGATATTGTTAAGATTGAAAACATTTCTTATAATGTCCTTACCTGTATCACCATGGTTACTGATAAGTCAAATCAATGATAGAACTAAAACATAATGTACTCAGGGATCAAGTATATTTGTGTTGACATACATAATATACATAATCTACGCGATGCTTGCCCTATGTTGGAACTATTCTAAGATTCTAGATCGATGTATTGACTGTTAATTTCTTTTACTTCTGTAAACATTTCTGGGCGAAAATTGTTTGTTTTTACATGAAACACTTGACAGGCGAACCAATGAATACATTGTTGGTATTACAGTCAGCTTAGCTCTCAATATGAGGTGTTTTCGTGAAGAATTTTAAACTTATTGGGAGATATTATTTTATTTTGTTTCTACCCAAAGTACTATATGCCACATATTTCGTTTGCATTACTAGGCCTTCGGTCCATACAAATACATGTCAACACATACATATAATAAATAAATTGGCAATTAGGTCGATGGTGTTTATGTAATATATCTTGTTTGATGGACGTACCTAATTTTTTGGTGACGTCATTCTGTCGGTTCCTTGTTCTGGCATCTGTCTCCTTCATGGCTCTCCAGGCATCAGCACGAAGACGTTCACCAAAAGCACGTTCCTTGTCAGATAGAGAATAGTTCATCTGGTTGGACATTCCCCAGTCATTAGGTGTGTAACGTGAGTAGATGGTGTTCCTGTTGACAAATAAGGGTTTAGAAAGGACTTTCAAGTAGGGGCGTATAATAATCTCAGATATTTCAAATATGATTAAATATAAGATATTCTTAATACTGACTATATTTACAAAGACATAGGCTTATCGAAAACACGTGCATGTACATAGAAACTAAGTTTGTACTGTATACAATAAGTTTTCTTTTGATTTATGTTTCTTTTTATGTATTTGGTCAATTATTAAGTGATGATTATACCTGGCTGGGTTGAAATAGTTTCTAGCATGTCCAAGGTCCATAGATCTACCTGCATGTCCCAAATGGCGGGAAATAGTCTTGTCTGAGACGTATGGTAATATTTTAGACATCTCTGGTGTTAATGGTGTCGCGCTACGTGAGCGGACGATGGCAGGACTGTCGTAAAATGCGAGTCTAAACAAAAAAAGGAACAAATACAAGCAACTATTCTAACATACTAGTATGTGACCAATTTTAAAGGCCCATTAGCTTTTTGAATATATATAGATAAAATAATAGTAAAATATAAGAAATAATTAAATTTGCTCTAAAATGATATTTACATAATAGTTTTCTTTAGCCACATCTCGTAAAAAATGCTGTCGTATGCTTTTTTATTTTTTGCAATATCATTGCAAAATGCTGCACTACATTTCTATATGTACTTCGTGATTAAAAAATAAAATTTCGGAATGCTTTTATTTATTGCAAGTAAATGTCAGTTTCACTGATAAGACATCTTTCTATATAAGTAAAACAAGACCTACGTCAACTTTAACATCCAAAAACCTATTGGTGCTTTAGTGTTGAAAAGAGCAGTCCTTTAAATGATTTTTCTGAATTTGTTTAGGTAAATTAATGCTTTAAAGTGCTAGTAATCAGTCGGGAATCATTTACATTAATATTGAAAAAAAATGAAACCAAAGCATCGATCTGGGATTGTTGTTATGTATGAAATTCGTATTAAAATGTCAAAACTGATAAGCTACAGCTTCGATTTATTTTGACATTAAATTATTAATCATTGGATTAATGATTTTCCCCGTCAAACATATCATTTTAGATATGATATTAATTGTTTTGCTACCTTATTGTTTAAACACAAATTTACTTAACGAAAATGAGATATACTACAGGTATTAAATATGTACATCATCCGGCGGATTGCGGTTACAATTTCAACAGAAATCGTCTGACAGCAAACAGACACCTTAACTACGATCCCATGCAGAGAAAGAATGTAAGACTTTTTATGGACAATGCGCTTATAAGCATACATTCACAGGTTTATTATGCTTTTACAATCTTGTAGTTCTGCTTGTTTTATGTACACAATAAAGACACGTTTTTATTTAATCGAGTTGATAGTTTGATTTATTTCACCACTCAACTCAATGTAGAAAATGTATGAAGATTTAAATTACGGGAGGAGGGGAGAGGGGGGACAAACTACGTGCAAATATCAATAGTTTGTTTCTTTTGATTTCGTAAATCCTGAACGTTTTATAGATTTTACATTGTTGATAGTGAAGAAATGTTTAATTTGTTCGATAAGAATTAATTACTTTGAAGTTCGAATCTTTTAGTTCATTATTAAACATTGTAGACATGATTGTGTACTAGAAGTGAGGTTTGCTGTATTACAATAGGGTGTTATGTACGGTGGAACATAGGTGACATGTGTGCGATTTTGTTTAAGTCGTGGCCACGATTTAGCTAGTTGTGCGCACGAGAGAACTAAGTGCATGCGATTTTTTTATCTCGTGCGCACGACTTAGTAACTTGTGGCCACGACTTAAGATAAATCGCATACATGTCAACTCTGTACCACCATAGTTTTGTCTTACTAGATTGAGATATAAAATTTTAATCGAATATTATAATCGGGTTGGAATGAGACCAAAGTCAAGCATTGTCATATTTTGGCACAGAGTCGTATAAATAAATCTAAAAAATAAATCTATTAACACACATTATCTGTATGAAAATCTTGCTAATTTATGTATGTATCAATGCTATAATACGTTCAATAGCGTAAAGTAGATTTGTAATATAGTGAAATATCTATCAAAGAAAAGTCAAGGATATATACACAAGTCAAATAGTAAATAGTAAGATATGTTTTTAACACTACCATACATCACTTTCTACATAATATTATGGTTACATTTGATTGTACTAATATAGATATTTTCTAGCAGAACATCTTCTGAATGGATTCGCATGAATATGTGTAATGAAAAAATATTTTGAAACAGTTTCATGAAATCACTTTGTTGTAAATCCACAAAAAGCAGTTACGTATGATACATATATATATAATAACTTAAGAACATGAAAGAGCTCCGCGATGTATGAGATCTGAATTTATTCACATCTTCTATATTTGAAAATATGACCTACTGTTTTAATATTATTTCAGACATGCTTGTTTTTAAATAAGCAAACAAGTAAGTCATTAGTTTAAATTAGTATGAAAATAAACAGTATAGATCTAGCTTATGTTTGCCGGTGTTATGGTAATTTAGACCTAAGCTTAATACTCCCATCACCAGTGTATGTACAGACACGATAAGTGTTGATATAGATATAGAGATGACAAGTTGATCACTCATGTGTAATGACATTACAAAGTATTCCGGTATGTCTACATACAAAACAGCTTGCAAAATTATCACAATAAAAAAAACGCGACCTAAATCATTATCTTTCCTCATTCAAAAAAATGGTTTATCATGAAGTTCTAAACTTGTACAAAATTCAACAATCTCTATCTATAGTTGTCATTCTTTATCCCTCACGTATACATGTGAGGCGGACAGTTCACCAAACATCGTTCCTTGGAAGAACCAGTACTAGACTCCCATCTTCCGTAAGCAACTGCCTACTTTCTCACATATAAAGAGACATGGTCGGTAGCTGGGCTCGAAACAATGACCTTAACCATTCGACCACGGAGGCGGGTCGCAACAGAAAGTAGTAACACTTGCTTAACTGTGATACTAATTTATCTACTGATAGTATTATGCTTTTATTTGCAACCTACAGAAGTTAGATACTGCTGTCGATTTTATTAGTGTAGTGTCTTTAAGATGAGAATGACTCGAGTAGAAAGGTTTTTATAGAGTTTGTAAGAAGAGTAGAAAATAGAGAAGATGTCGCTCTACAAAAACTACGTGAGAATATACGTTACCTCGTGCAACTACGGCCCCTACTAAAATGAACGGTTATAAATAGTAAACACGTGTTACACAGAAAACACAAACTCAGAATATACAGTCAGACCTGTGAACAAAGGCCATCAATGGGAAAATCAAAATGTGACCTTTATTCACAGAGTGGCCACTTCCACAAGTTTGACTGCATAAGATAAGCTCATCATATCTGGAGACAGTGACCAAAGTTATTTAAGCGATATCGGTGTTTTGTCAAAGTATATTACTGTAGTTCTGTACAAATATATCAACAGAAAGGAAAGAGTAAACTTGTTTAGCTAGAAATGTGACCGGAGGCCACGAATGCCCCACAGAGAGCTAAGTAAAAAAGGAACCATAACTCTTGTGAAAATGTTTGGATTTTAACGGAAATCGAACTTGGCTTGTATTTTATTATTATACTCATTCCTGTAAAATATGAATACGGACGGACAGACAAGGGTAACACTATGCCCTTCCACCATTTCGAATGACGGGGGCATAAAAACGAAACTCGCGACAGACTAAACATGAAATAAAAATGTGAGACATTTTATTAGTACATCGACATTTCTCTGTAAACTATTGTGATAATATAGTTTTACCTTCTGCACATTATAGAACTATTTCAGAGCAAAAGATTTATTTTTGAGTTGTTTACACAGACATTTTCTTGTAACAAAGCAAGGCGTTCTGTAATCAGGCATTATGGACGAATAATCTGACAAGAGATGTTACATTTATACATTTAGAAGAAGGTTGGGGTTCTTTCTCTTGGTTCTAGGATAAGCGGGATACCTCGCACACATAGACATGTATATCATACATAGAGTATTACAAGAATATATAAGATCTACCGTAATCAGATAGAACATATGTATTTACCAAATCAGCTCATTATTTATCGTAGACCAAAGCATCATTTTTTTTGTCTCAACTATTTTAAACTGACACTTTATATTGTAACTTAGAAGTCTAGATCTAAAGCTTTCACTTGGAAATGTAGATACTAAATATCACTATTTCTGGTTAATTTGAACACTAAATTAAAATAACCTTCGTTCGTACACATGTAAACCACTGTGATTTTATACATTAAGTAAGTAACACGTGAAATATATATATATATATAGTATGTATATACATGTATATAGAATAGATCAAAGCACAGATATGGTATTAACATCTCGCCGAGGTTTACACCACAATATATTACAGACTATAATGTATGGACCCACGAATATACATGTAAAATATACATTTTACTTACTTGTGACTCATTTTGTATCCGTTGGACCTCGAGCCAGCTAATAAACGACAAATTCAAAAGATTCTCAGATGTTTCTAAGCAGACAAAAGCCTTTACAACTTATTTCGGCTGGCGACGTTATGATATAGACGTTTCTAAGTAACACGTCACGTGATAGCGCCTACTTCCGGTCTGACGTTCTGAAAGTAAGAGAAGGTAACTTGACGTTTTTTGTAAATAATTAATCACAGGAAAAGAAATGGACACAATTTTATCATGTCGGATTTGAATCAATATCAATTACTGGCAATAAAATAGTTTTCCCAATGCCAGATTTTTATGACATTTGAAGTACAGTGTATATTGGTTTATTACAGGCATTGTATATTTACAACTACCGTCTTTACACAGCTGTGCAATCACACAATGCCTAAGAAACGAGCTGTAACAAAATATTACAGATGTATTCTTTTTTATTTCAGAATGACATGGGTGCCTAATAGGGCTTGATTTATTCAACAAATAAACGGTAACACTAACCACACGTTGAGCTTTTAAATATCGAAACCTTATTTCTCTGTGAAAATTTGTGAACACATTTAATTGTATTAATCGATGAATTAATTCGATTTGTTTGAATTAATATCATAATAACTTTTAATTAATTTTTTAAAGGTCATCTCTGTATCATGTATGGAACACGCTAGTAAGTGTGTACGATTATAAATTGAAATTTTCTGAAATAAATTATCAGTTACTTTTACTTACAACGCATAGTTTAGTTATCTTAATAAATTAAACAAACTAATTAATTATTCAATTTAACAGACGTGTAGTATGGCAGTGCAGCACCCAATAGTTTGATAGATTATTGTTTAAATTATTACAAGAGCGTGCACGGTTAATTTGACCCCACCATGGCAACAGGGTCACGTATGTGTTGAACGCTAAGCGACAAAGGTATTGTACAAAATGAGGCCTGCAATGCATTGTGGTTTAATAAAATATTCATTGAAATAATCGGCTTACAATCAAAGGGTTGAAATAAAGAAACTACTGCACGACCTTATCAATTCCTAATCTGGTATTAGCATTGTAGTTTTGTGTATATCTAGGCTTATATTATCGACAATGCAAATATTGGCGGAGCTTATTAACTGAAGAGAAAGATATTTTGGACTAAGATTGTTCACAGCGTTATAAAATATATATGTATAAACTATCACGGCTTTCTTTTAACATTAGAGTAACTTTAAAATATTTTGTATGCTTTCAGTAACTGCTTTCAGTGTTATAAATTCATTCATTGCGCATGCGCTTATTTTTGAGTATTTTCCTTTTCTTTTATTTTTTAAATTCGATCGGCTTTTGTGTGAGAATAAAGGACTACATCTCGAACTATTTGCTTAAAACATTAAGTAAACCATAAATATCTCACTTCTTTTATGTGTTTAGTAATAAGTAGTTTATACTGATCAAACAAGATGGAATAAAACATTCCTAAGGTCCCAAGTATAATCTGTGGCTTAATGCCTTAATTGATGTGTATGACTATGTTTTGTAAAATACAACAAAACTAGAACAAGTCTTGAACAATCTCAGAGCGCATTTCACCCAGATTATTTAAATTTTATTCAGATTTGTTTCAGCTAGTTTAACGCCGTGTTTTTCAGCGATATTTCAGTTCCTAGTATATACGGCGGGCGGTTGTTCCAACCATTTCCCAGGACTGTATTCTAACCAGAACAAACTTACCCTTCCACAAGGAACCGACAACTTTTGCATATAAGGAAGGAAATTGGTTTTCTTGTCAAATTTTCACAGGTGGGTACGACCTGTCTAGACCGGGGTTTGAACCTGGCCCGCCGGTATACAAGACAAGTGCACTTACCACTGGACATTGACCCCAGTCTAAATGTAATCTGATAAAACAATGCACCTGTCGTTTGTTTGTGGTACCTTGATTGACTGTAAGATTATCTTAACTACAAGCTTCATAAAATATATAAGCACATTGTCAGAGAATCGAGGAGACTAATTTAGTATTGAAGCGTCGTAATTTTATGTTGAACCAACAGATGACGACTTTATTTCGAGTTAATATCTAAAATCTACTTATTGCAAGATCCCATCAGAGCAGCGCCACTTCCATCATTTACAACAACCCCCCAAACAACAACAAGAAGACAGTCACCTTAGAGGGTAGCTTGCAGAATACGGGTGGGCTAAATATGAAGTGTTATATCCGATATTATATAAATACATGGCACGAACACAATAATGCTATAATTCGATGTTGCAAAACTAAAATGGTTTCTCTCAAGAGTAAATCATACAACATTGTGGTAGATCCGTAGATTCATGTACTATAGCAAAACGTTGTATTTTTTGTTATTTTCGTTACTTATATCTAAATAATATGAGTTTATATCAACTTTCTAACTGTTTCTTTAAATGTCGGATTTTTATTCATTTTATTACAAATACGAATACATTCTACATGCGTTTCTTAAAGTGCAGACCAACGGTTGAATGAATATGTCTCATTCCTACACGCGCTGCCAGTAAATGACGATCCATAGACAACATTTCCGTGCCGTACTACTGCTCATAGACTCGTATGAAAAATATACAATGTAAATAATTATATGCCAATGTTTTATAGAAACAAAATAATTGAAATGTTGTAACGATTTTTTACGATATAATTATTTTCGTATTTTAAAGTTTACTTTTGCAGACTGAAATGATTAAACTTATACTATTAGAATATCATTTCGGTCGCAATACTTTTTTTTGAAGACAGGAGCTATCAATGGACATTTAAATATTAATTTATATTCTTCATTTGTAAGTACATGTATAGGTAAGCATTTTAAATGGCTGATATACTTGTGTAGATTTGTATATTATATCAGTTATCTATTATTCAAAATGTGTCGGATTTCAAAAGCGTATTTGATCAATCAATTACAGGTTTAACAGCTCTTCTTGTTATGTATTCTAATTTATAGTTGACAAGTATTATACTAACTCGAGTTGGACGCTAGAACACTGGAGTGGTAATCGGATACGTTCGATACAAAATCAGTCAAACATTCAGTTGTTAATTTAACAATGGACACTCGGAGATGAACAATTGTTAATAAAACCCAGGATTGTTCACACCAATAAAACAATCAATGTGTATATAATTCCAGTATGTTATAAACGTAGAGTTTATATATAATGTTTTGAAAAATAGTATTACATTATTGAAAGACGACACTTTAAACCAGCTTTGTTTAAATAACGTTTATTGTCCGTATATTATATGATTATTGTACTGTCACCCTTTACAAGCAGTAACACAATATTCAATTGAAAAAAAACTTAGTTAAGACACTTAAATGTAGGTATTAATTAATAATCAAATAACCTATGTTCATAAAGTGACGGGTTGAAAATGAATGTAGAAGCTATGTTTATTGTTCGTTGTCATAAAATATTAACAAGCAACAAGTAATTAATACCCCACACACTACGTGTATTGATAAAACAATGGGGGTTGTTAGAATATTTATATAGACAATGGTAATACAGGCCCCTAACTGTGATTCTATGTACGCTAAACTTAAGAAGAAAAGCTACGAGTGATGATTCATATAGCATGCATTCTGCAGTCAGACCTAGCTAGTATTTTTCAATGTTTGCCGCAATGTACCCGAACAAAATAATCTGTATAATGATATTATATACAAGAATTGTTATCAAGGCGTTTTATTGTATGATATCAAATCTATTCAGACAGCGTTTTAAAAACTATTAGGACGCAAAAGATATTAGCAGTAATTCACAAGCCTATAAAATCCCTGGTGTAAATTTATACACGAACCTTTGGTACGTTAAAATGATCTTTTGATCGGATTTGCTTTCTTATAAATGATCAATAGTCAACTTATGAATCGATAAAGAACGAATACAGGTCGTTTTTGTAATATTACATTCTATAAATTAAACATTTAAACCGACATCCGATTTTATAAAACCCTAACAATTAAAGACATTTAAAGCTAGATGGAAAAAATCTGATGGATTGTTTGTCAATACGACTACTAAATGGTAAATAGAGACATAAAGAAATTTCACATACAATACTAGTATATTGTATAATGGATATAGAACCGATCCAAATGGTTTATTCATTCTTGCTTTATGTAATACGTCATATAGTTAAGTATTCCCATGTAAAGGAATTCAATAGCTGTTTAAAAATTGCTCGAATGAAACCTTAATTTTCTTAAAACACCTAACCCAACCATTTTACGTTTACGTGTTAATATATAATTATATATTACGACGGCAGTTAAATGAAGTTAAGAATATAAGGCAGTAAGTTGTGTGTATATGATATACTAGTACATTATCTATGACTTAAACAGTCTGGCTGTTTGAACTAGTAATTGCAAAAAAGGTGATTAAATGTAGGTTCATTTAAGGACTCATTTCGCGCAAAGTAACACCTAACCCGTATAGGTTAAGTCGTGTTATAGTTTGTACTTCAAACGAAACTAATGAGAATATAATGTAACAGTTAATCACATAAAGAAATTCGAAACTATTGTCTGCAACCTTATTTTGGCGTAGATATTCCATAACACGTTCGTTTGCTTAATGAATTATAAATATTGCTCTATGCAGAAATATAAATCAGATACAAAATCAAACAGGACATTGTTAAGATGCCATGAATAATTCATTCACAAACTAACGAGTGAAAATGGATATCTATTCAACAGGTCGAGCAATAAATCACTTTCATAGAAGGGTGTTTGTTTATCTGATTCGTGTATATAATGGTTGTATCGATGGAGTGCTGCATAATTTAGATGTTACTGTCCAAGTGGCTTTGTTTCTATGATTTGTGATCATGTTTTGTTAATTTGTAACCATCGTTTTATCGCTTAATACATGTATACGAATCATGTCTTTGAAACTGAACGAGAGTTCAACTTTCCATAGCCGCCACTCGCTCAGCGCGCATGAATTTTGATGCGGTACAAAGTACTACGTTTCTCCGCCACGTAATTTAACTGTTAAACTAGTTTGGTATGTTATGTTCTTACATTAGTTTGTGCACTATGGATAGATATAACACTTAGACTCTAACACGCATTAAAACATACGTTTACCATGTGGTTGAATCTATTAGCAGGACCGTGAAAATTAAGCACAAAAAGTCTCCAAAAATAGTATAGTATTGTTGATCTATCGTGAATACAATGATTATTTCCTCCGTTACGATAGCAATTTAAGCTTATGTTAATACTAGTATCTTTAATCTAATAATGAAATCCTAGAATATCGAAATACTGAAGTAATTCCAATGTATGTTTTAATAGATTCATAAAACTAACGCATTTTAAATAGTGGTAAAAACTACCGAACAATATCCCAGAACGGATATCCCAAACAGGAAAAAGCTATTATCAAAATATATAGATAAAAATTAATGATTTACTTCCACATATAAGTTAATTTACGCGAACAGTATAATTACAGTTGTTAAATTCAAAATAACATTACCAAAGTCAAGCATAAAACATATTACCGTAATATTTTTGTAATAATTCCAATCATAAACTTAACACAATCGGTGTACCAAAGGTGTACTTTAAATCACAAATACCATTTACGTTTTATCACTACGATACATTAAATGTTAAGTAACATTTACCAAGGCATTAAGATTTGATATACCGCACGTTAATCCTTGTGATTTGTGTCTTATCGAATGTTTAAGAAGCATATAAAATACATTGTAATCTACTGGTTAAGTATTGGATATAACCAGACATGGCTTCAGTAAAACAGCGAACGTTGCCAAATATATGTCTGAGATTTTAAGCTTTAAATCTGAGTTCAAAAAAATGTCAGCGGAAAAAACATGTACATATATGTACAATGAAGAATTACAATATTTAAATACTTATGTGTTAACAGCTATCGTTTGAAACATGTTTTAATACGACCTTTAAATGTTCTGAGCTTTTGAAAAAAATATTTTTTGATTTGTACTGTTTTGAGATATATTTTTTCACACAGAATTGTATTTTTATGACAATCATACAAATTAATGTCAAATATAGAAAATAATTTGTTAGAATCGATTCAAAATTTTGCTTCATTATGCAGTCAAACCGATTGTCCGAACTTGGATTATCCGAAAACCTGGTGATATCCGAAAGATGTTTTCGGTCCCGAGTTCCTCAATGTAAAAAAGCATCGATTGTCCGAATCGTGTTATCCGAAACCATGGCTATCCGAAAAAAAAGATTCAATATCGTAGGTGACCCGAAGTGGAACCATTTTAAGTCATTTTCTGACTTTGTCATCAAAAACTGGCTCCCGGCGACTTGTCTGTACAAAGCCTTTGGTGCACTCCAACATAGAACGGGAACCAGTTTAGTGACACAATTTCTTGCACGTATATTTACGCACGCTAGTTTGTGACATATTCATTTGAATATTTTATAACTCCATAGGTAGCAGCTAAAGTTCAACATCGAGCATCTACCCAGAGACACCGCGTCATTCGTAACTACTCGGGCATTTCCGTGACTGAGAATTAGACAAATGCCGATTGACATCGTACTTCACACGAGAATTCTAAATGTTTGATTAAACCCTGATAACAAGCTGTTATTATCTATTGAGTACGAATAAATAACAACAACCATAACAAACCATAACAACCCATCATCAAAATGAACGTTACTATATGTAAATTTTATTAATGTTTCACCAAACGTTCGCTGTATAGTCGTAGAAACGTTTAATAAATTACACTTTCACTTTGTTTGAACAATAAGATAACATTCTCGTGAGAAGTATTGAATCTACAGCGAGGCGTTAAGCTCTTTATCGCCCATAAGTCGAGCTATTGAACACGTCGATTTAATAAAGTGCTTCTTAAAGTTTAGCCCCGATAATTTTGATCAAACTGTCGACTGTGGACAGCCCGTTTCTACAGCATGCTCCAAGCTTGGGTCAGCTGGAATTACATGAGATCAGAGACGCTCGCATACTACTGGTAGAGTAATAGTTTAACTCAATACCTTGTCCATTTATGTAAGCAATAGACCATAACAAACTTATAATATTCATGACATAACCATGGTACATTTATATATCTTTTTGTACCTTTGTATGCTTTTGACTCCAAAGCTTGTAAACGAGGCATTTAAACCAATAAACTTAGAAATAAACTGTTTAAGGTTTTCATTGAAGACAATTGATTAATTCCATTTACATGAGGACATTATTGTACCGACAACCAGCTCTACATTATTTGTGTATCGTGTCTGTTATATACAAACACATTACAGAAGGGCGGCGCTTGCAAAGTCTTGTGGTTGTGAAAATAACAATACCGTAAGTATAAAGTTATTACAAGTACTCAATTTCAACACAAAAACCGTGTCAGACTGAATAAAACATAGAATAAAAGACTATTGTTGATCTAGGTAAGTCGGGCGGTCATTCGCAGATCTAGCATAGAAACATGACAAATGCTCGCTCTGATAAATGTTGTTATTTCATGACTCAGAAGACTGAAAACCGGTATCCGGGTCGACAGATCGGTCATATGTTTAGCACGGAACATGGATACGAACTGCGCCGACAACAGATGTGTTGTTAAATATTATTTATAACAAGTCTACCATTTGAAAGATTCTTTATCTACATCATATTTTGTCCATTTATTAACTCGACTAAATAAATAAACTTAATTCCAGTTCGATTTCCCATAGATCACAAAACTGAATGGAACCTTCTGTTTGTTCTATTAGACATACAAATATATGCGACTCGTACGTAAATGAAAAATTAAGCATTATTTATTTTATTTATTGACATTTATGTTTCGCGGTATATTATGTCAACACCGAGGAAATGGATTCGCATCACTAACAAACAAAATCAATTATTTTCTAATGTTCAGCGCTGATAATAATGTACACATACAAAAACACTCTTGACTTGATTAAGATAGTAAAATGGAAAACGGTTTTGGGCGTGCTTATCAGTTGTAATTTATATCGCGAGGACATTTGGTCTCACTGATTAATCTTTTTATCATAATTGACTGGGTAACTGTATGTAAATGCATGCCCGATTTAAAAGTTACGTTTTAAACTGATCCGTATTTTGTTAAAATGTTAATATTTAGAAATTTGTAAAATTATATTGAGTTTTTTTCAGCAAGGGTGTACAGTATACTGGTATTTCAATGAATTAGAATGTCATGTTTCCTGGGTGAATGAGGTGAACTAGACCCTATACTGCTATAGGAGGAAACATTGAGCAACACAGTTGTTTTAATCGGTATTTAAAGTAAAATAGAAACATAAAATAACGTATAACTCAGTACACCAGACCAACGTTAAAATGTTTGTTTACGGACAGTCGACTTTAACTTTTATCGATTGATAGATAGGCATTATTTTTACATCTTTTACACTATTTTGTGAACATTATTTATGACTGTACCGAAAACGAAAGGTCGAAACAAGAAAGATCCGTAACTTCAAACCAGTAAATTGTAAGGATGACCTCAGATATACGATAATGTAACTATATACTTTATTAGGTACACATGAGGTAAACACATTATCTCAAACTGGTTGTGTTTTTTCATTAATGGTACAATCTCATATCACAGATAAACTTCCAAAGTTGAACAAAATGAGTACTAATCGATTTATGTACGATAAATCGACGTTCTATATAATCTGATAAGAAATTTTCTTATTTTTCAGTTAATTATTTTTACCCAACGTATGTTAAGACAAAATAAAACACCTTAACTCACACACGAAGTATTTTTAACGGTATGGCGTATTTATTTTCATTTTTACGTAATTTTAATGCTGGGTTGTGTGAATTAATATTTATAAAAAACCCAGATTGAGCAGCATTCTTCATATACAATGTATATATAACAAAAAATAAAGTACGCAGTACAAAGTCCCGTTTCTATGACAATATATTCGTACAGCACCAGAAATTTTCAATGAATTTCTGTTCTAAATGCTTCATAGGTATAATCATATAAATAAAAAAAGCACTTAAGTATAAAATACTTGAAGTAAGTAAAGGAAGCATTTGTTTGTAACCGAATACACAACCATATCTTTAAGTAGTTTCACAAACTTGAAAATGTTTCACAGTTTACTCAAAAAGGTAAATCAACGAATTTAAATATTAAGAAATGTCTATTCAAATCATATTTCTAGTTTGATTAAATAAATCATGAAATTGTCCCCATTGATATCGATGGGCATTTAAAAATTAAAGTCCCAAGTTTTGATATTTAAACCCAATTATTGATAAAGCCAATTAAATAGCGTCGTTAATTTAATACATTTTACACAAATTCAAAGCTCAAATTCTTAATTATTTTATTAAAGATTTAAAATATCCAAAATACAAATAAAAAGTAGGACTTGTACTTACAGAAATGAAATCCTTCTGATATCTGAGCTACCAACTTGTCACTAAGAATATGGAGTCTCGTAACCAAGGACTAAAGTTACCCAAACACCGTTTTAACACTTCCGGTGGAGATTTAAAATTAAATCTCTACGTTTTGATGAGTTGACTGTTTTAAACTTGCTTATGTTTATAGTTTAAACATTCACTTAATGATGTAATAAAACATGATAGAAAATAATAAAATCTTTCAATTTGGTTTAATTATATTTGAAATGAATTCGATACTAAAATGTAGGTTATTAATGTATATTTAACTCGGAGACCGTTAACCTCGTATTCTTTTATATACTTCATTCATACAACATTGTACATTGAACAAGATAATCTGTACCTTATGTATACATTTAAAGTCTTTATTGTGTACAAATGCTTTAAATTCAACGATTGTACCGAATATGTTTAGTTTTATTGACACTATTTATCGGACTTGAATAGATATGCAAAAAGAGAAAGATTTGATTACGTAAAAGTTACCGAAAATTGACACTGGCGGACATTTGTAAAACACGCATAGACAAAGTACATGTAATTGTATAGAGCAAATATAGTTTTAAGTATATGATGCCCTTTGTGTACTTGACAAGAACTATACATAAATATAGAATAATGTATACTTTATTTCTATAAGTTAACTGAACTTCAAATTAAAAAGAAATCACGAGCTTTCTTTATCCTCTCAATAATGTTTGAATGTAATACTTAATAAAGGTTTCACGTTCAATCAGGTTCATATTATATTATTAAACTATGTGTCTTAATTCACAAGTACTTCATGAGTAATTCGTTAAAGATATCTCGATCAGATCCCAAATATGTAACAGATATATGTAATAAGGCAAAAGCACAACTAAAATGAAGTGTGTTGATCATGTTACTTATATAATTATGTGATATGTGTCGGTGTAAAATACCCGTACCTATAGAGGTGATCGGTGGGTCTAGTGATATCGCGCTGGACTACTGAACGAAAGGTCATGGATACGAATCTCGGATACGCCATTAGAATTTCTCTCACAGTCGACGCTTATTCAATGTGTCCTATCCCAACTTCCGAGCCAAGTACTGTGTCGAGAAAATCCCAGAAAAAGGGCGTGGCGTGTATCGGTACTATGTCGCCATGGTTCTCCTGTTAGCGATCATAGATCTCTCGACGCAGAGAGTCCGAATCCCACCCGGAGACCAGCCAAACGTCTCATGCGTGTAAGCAATCCAGGTTACTTACAGAAGGACGGGGGTTCTATCCAGGTGAAAGTCTTGTGTCCTCTTCCTCCACCGTTAGAACTGAAGAAGTCTACAAAATATAGTCCCAGTGAATGTTTATGTGCAAAATAACAGTAACGTATGAACATCAGATAAGAACTGGTCAATGCTAATCGAATGATATTTATAATCATTGCTAGAGGACCCAGATTACATAATCCATGGATTCTAAATAACATACTGATTAAGTAATGTAGAGTCCCTGCATGACCAATGGAGGCAAATACGTGATTGTTAAAGTTCGATGACGATCTGAGTTGACCTTTTATGTTGATTTTTTATATTAAATATTCATTTTATTAAAGTTTTGGTCCGTCACTCGCTCGGCGCGCATGAATTTTAAGCTGACCTAAAAACTACGTTTATCTACATCCGCCAAATTAAAATAATTTCCGTTTCATGTTGCAGTGTAAGCCTATATAAGTTCAGTTTCCATGAGTACTTTCAGTACTTTGAAAAGCGTAATAAAACAAGGGAAGTAATACGAATTAGAAAACCTACAAGTAAAATACACAGTTGTCGTTCTTTCCAAATATTTTATAGGCTGAAATTAATATATTATTTTCGTATCAAATTGCAGATGGAAAGGACAAACCTCAACACAACAGTATGTAAATAAAATATCCATTTATCTAACATCTTACGTCGAACAAATAAACCATATTAAGCCTGATTGTTATCGTAGTCAACACGATATACATTTAAATACATGTACATACAGTAAACCTCGATTATCCAAACTCGGATTATCCGAACACCTGGTGTTATCTGAAATGATTTTTCGGGCTCGATTTCCTCCTATATATTTCAATGTAAAATTACCTCGATTATCCGAAATTCGTGTATCCGAAACCATGAATTAATCGAAAAGAAGTCGATTTCGGACAATCGAGGTTTTACTGTAAGTTACACAAAGAATATACTTTTCAACGATAGTGGTTTCACGTGGGAAAATAACCATCTGTTACGAATCATTGTCACAAAAAACGTGTGAAGAAAAAATTTCCAACTTATCAGCACTATTATAAATAGAATTAAACTTGAAGTAACTTCTCAGAAAATAGGATCTGAAAAAATTGGCAGTACATTACATACAAAGGATGTAGTCAGTGGTACGTGTTACTGGCTCTAGTTCATGCAGTCTTTGAGCTTCTATCTGTAGAAATTGGTGATATAGGCTTTGCATTCGATACCCCAACATTCAATGATATTGAATTAAAGGAATGCAGCAATAGCAATGATGGTACCAGAGTCAGACAGGTAGATCTGGAGCCGTCGGATGGTGAAGGCGTTCGCTCCTAACTAGCTGGCTTACTTTTATGCTGAGCGGCTTTAGCTTTTTAGGTCTGTTCACAATTGGTATATGTTCTTGTTCCTAGTATTAACATTGTAGTATTGTAGTTCTGTAGTAATTATGTAGTCATAGAAATAGATGTTTCCGCTGTGAAGCCAATTTGAACATTGACTAAAAGCATCAAGCAAGCAATTCCGTAGCAAAGCTTATAATGCAATCAGCTTTGCAGAGACTTTTCGGAAATATTTGGAAATTTCGCATATGATTATAGTCGGGTGTTTGTCTTAAACGCACGGTTTATTCGGCGATGGTGCGTAGCGCATTTGTTATATAGCCGTAACTCAAACGGCAATTGTTCGTCGAGGTTTATTGAACGAAATTCGGCACATTTCGGAGTTACAACGTTGGCTATTCGACTTATTCGGTTCACTGAGTTCGATACATTCCGGTGCATGATCGGTGCAAAATCGTTCAAACCAGAGTTCACCGAATAAAAAGGCTACAAACACTGCAAATTTCGTTCTGTATTTGTTGTTATGTGGGACAGTGCTGTCATTCATTTGACATATTAAATAGAAATGCGTCGCTAATTGAAAATGTCAATGCAGTGTGTCACGGCGCCGCACAAACGCAGTGGAAGCGCGGCGTAGTGTGACAGTGGTATTAGACAAGAAGGATCTGATCAATTTGACAGCACTGACAGTAATACGGATAATACATGTAGGCAATATCGACTATTGATTTTGTGGTAAAAAGACCCAATGTTGTGAATGAGACATCCTTTAAATACAAGTACAAATGTACGACCTGATAGAAAACTTTCATTGCTACAGATAAACATTTGTCTTTTATTTTTGTTTACAAAATTTT
>OZ026846.1:11115826-11171404 GCA_964023205.1 Lutraria lutraria | reverse complement strand
CCTTGATTAATTCCATTTTGGCGGGAAATTGGTCACATGACTTGCTAGACTGTTCACTCACAGCTTTCATTGAATGGGATGGTCTCTGCTAAATTGCGGCATATTGCAATTTATTTGGTTAATTAAAGTATAATTGTCATATTTATAGGTAATGTTTTTGTTATCTTTTCTTGTTCTTTAAATAAGTACTTTTGGTAATAAATGCTTTTAAGATGATTAAGTAATTCATGTTTTGAATGTGTTTGAATCTTAGTTATTTTTAAGCAGCTTAGTTTCAATCTTCTATTTCAACAGTAAACTTGCATGACATTGATTAACTGTTTAACATAATTAATTATAATGATCACTATTATCCTTTTCTCACTACATCTAATTCCTTGTTTTCAGTAGCTATACTTGAAGTGATATTAATATATCACGTGTGAACGAATTTAAGAGTGAATACCCGTTCCACAAAAGGTGAGTTTTTGTATTGTATTTACAATGTATAAACATTTGTTCATGAATATAAGATAAACCCACATTTATGAGTTTTCGTCCTTTTCCTGACCCCACACATGTTGGTACAAACGCTTTACACAACATAATTACACGTAGGCCTAAATTAATTTCTAAACAGACACTGCGGGGAGAATATTAGCATCATTGCAGAGATCGTTAAAAGACTTTCATCTTACCAACAAAATGTCGATAGAAACTTGTCGTCCATGTACGTTTTGAAAAACCCGCCTCCGGGTCGAGTGTTTAAGGCTG
Organism: Lutraria lutraria; assembly: GCA_964023205.1. NCBI lineage: Eukaryota > Metazoa > Mollusca > Bivalvia > Venerida > Mactridae > Lutraria > Lutraria lutraria. The sequence goes on along the minus strand of OZ026846.1, from coordinate 11,170,651 downwards.
CTGACATCAAACCACCGTAACCTCTCACTGATAGAGGGTCCTGGATTTGAGCCCCGCTACCGATCATGTCTCTTTATGTAAGAACGTAGACAGTTGCTTACGGAGGATGGGAGTCTAGTACTGGTTCTTCCCAGGAACGATGGTTAGCTGATCTGTCTGCCCCATTAGACTCTGACTGTTGAAAAAGGCAAACAAACAGCTATACACCATTACATATGTAACTGTTTGTTCGTTACTTGTAAATGAAATTCTCAGTGAATAAACATTCCTCCAACATCATTTGGAGGAGAATCATTTTAAGAACAAAATCTGTATTGGGAATTGTTTCCGTATACTAGTATATGAAGGAGATTTCCGTTAAATTGTTTATGTCACGAACCATTCATTGGTTGTATTAATCTTGTTGTTGGTTGTCATATGGTCGGGTTACCTAATCACATTGACTGAAGAAATCTAAGTTGTTTTCTCTTACTGAAATAATCAATCACAAACATGGCATCTGGTTTGACTCCTGACGTAAACGTAATGTGTACATTAACAGTTATAATAATATTATTATGTCTGTCAGTAGTTGTTCAACAACATTAGCCATGCTTGCCATGTAGCCATGGGATAGTCTTGCACATTTTTAGACTCAAACCAAATCTTTATTCATCTGTCATTTTAACCGTACTTTGCCTTATTTCTCTCTGTTGGAGTCAATTGTAACAATGCGGACATTTCCGTAACTGAGAAATATGTCTCGTACATAAGTATGTAGTGTTACATATTTTGGTTATACGGTTTCCGGTCACTACTTTTTCAACACTAAGTACTCGTTTTCAAGAATCATTTAAACGTGTTTATAATTCGCGATTGATAATGGGCAGCAAGTTCCCATTGATAGAGAAACAGGTTGTGTCCATCTTTGGATTTCCAGGGTCAGCCACGATGGAAAGAAGCCTTTACAAAATGTTCGAGGCACTTTTCTTTTTAACATATGTCGAGGAGTTCCGATTGTGTTGTAGTAAGCTAACTGTTGGGAGCGGTTTCAAAGAATATCACTAGTCTTCTAGCATAACAGACTACGTCATTATCATGTTTTTTTTACTCAATATCGTTTAACTCTTTGTAACTACTATGTTTTTTTTAAGACAAATGGCTGTTAATGTTATACAGTTCGCTTTGTTATAGTTTATGGAACTTGGCAGGCAACGAATGTTTGTTATTTCCGTGTCACAGATCAAATCGTCATGGCAACAATTAAAGAAGTATACCAATCAGTAACACGACCACAAGAAAATGAATATTTCCAGATTAGTTGTCTAAGAAATATCCCACTTATGACCTAAGACACGACATCATTCTTCGGGCGATTGGTAAGCAACATCACGGGTAAATGGAACAAATTGGAAACCTTCATAGTATTGTATACGTCTCATTTCAGTCTAGCTAACCATTTGATGCACAACGATGCTGTGTTATTTGTGGATTTGATTGTACACTGGGGAGGCGATATTTTCTGAAGAGCGGAGAAATCTAGAAACGGATTTTTAATGTGTAAGTACTGTTAATATACTTTATGTTCTTTTTTCTAATATTATACATAGATTATTTTACGTCGTTAGTGAAATACTGACACGAGCCAGACGGTGTTTTTCATTTGTTGTGAGTTTTGTTCAGTTATCAAGTGCATAGTTCGAAAATCATCGATCTGGGTGAATTAGGTCTTTCTAAATAAATTAATAATTTTTGCATATGTGAAGGACATTGCCAGATGGGAAGGAATGGTAAACAGTATTGGCCAGACATTATAAACCATGGAAATTAAGTATACATGGGCGACACTTTGCTACTACATGTAGTACTATATATCCATCCTTTGTATTTCCCTCTATAACTTATTTTTTTAAAATTATTTTATTGATTTAACTTAATTCATATTTGATTTGATACCATTAACGCTGTCAAGATAATAATATAAGATATTTAATACGAACATAATTTATTATATACATTTGTACATTCATCTCAATAATATTGTGGTAGATATACAAGAGAAAGGGCTACATTACCGTGTATGACATGTGCGTGGACTATTTAGATTCGAGACTTATGTCCCGGTATGAGTGGTATGCCCATATTGTTATGTACATTGGACCTTATATGGTTATAAACAGTCTGTTGTTCACTAATTCTGGGTATTCATGCAGACTTATAGTTAGCATTAAACCTTTTCACTTCAAAATCTCCGTCATAGATTAGTAGGTACTTCATTGTTTGCACTTTGTATTAAACGAAGGGTGCAGCATCTAGACACTGTTATTTAATACGGTTAGGAGACGTCTTGTCATTTATTATCAATCGTTCATGTTAAGTTGCTTCCACCATTGCGTGACAGTATTCTTGACGTTAAATCCTCTATAAATACTTCAGGATTCATCTGCCTAGTTTAATTAATTATTTTCGATCTGATGACAAGAAAAAAGAAAGCACTGGAGGTTCCCAGAGTCGCGTGCGACACCTAACGCATTGGATATATATTGTACAGTGCAACCTCTCCAAAGCAAAATTATGTTGTTGTATTGAGAGGTTGTTGCTCTGGTTAAATTAATTGTTCAATGGGAAAAATCATGCTGTTGTTGAAGGGAGGTTGTTGCTCAAGCGAGGGCCTCTCTGGAGAGGTTGTACTGTACATATAATAGTTCAGTGACGAATCGGAAAAGGTTGAATAATACGGCATTAAATACGTTCATCTCCTTTTTACGATTATAAGCACACTCACAGCTGTATTTATTTATTTTCTATTGTGTTACTTTCTCTACTCATCTCTGTGACCTTCTATTTTCTATCTTTAAAGGCTTAACTGGTTAGATATGTTCAATTTAGGAAGTTCACTGTTGATCATTTCACTCTTCGTTGGCAATTTTAAGTATTCACGTAATACGGGCAATGCCCGTATTTTCGTACCTGTATTATACAGATACTGATGAACCTTAGAGTACTTACCGAATAATGGAAAAATGAAATCTTCGTAAAATATTCGACTCATGATGCGAACTTCAGGAATTTTGCGTTTATTAGAATTCTAAGACAATCGTACTTATTCATTTTCTGTGCTTATTGTAGATTTAAGCTGAATTAATGGTGATGAAAGTTTAATATTTTTAATATTCACGTAATAACAAAACACACAGACGTAATTACTGACGTAATAGATTTTCTATACGTATTGTGATTTTTCTTTATCACAAAAATGGAATTCCAAACAATTAATGAGAAATCGTTCAGATTACAAAATGATAAGAACACAAAAGGGTGGCACGAAGGGAAGTATGCCAAACTATTAGAATGATAAAACTTGATTCATATACAAGTATTTGTCGTAATTGATTTTATATCCTATTACAATAAACTTTATATGATGTATGTTTAAATTAATACCACACTTTTTAAAAATGTTTAGAGTTTCTGTCCATAATTTGTTAGTTACAGGGCATTAAGTAAATATATGACTATATGTTTCCGTTACATTACAAACATAGCAATTTTGAATGATAAAACTACTGCTAACGAAGAAATTTGTAAAATCAATAACTGAAAGGAATACAAGAGGACCAAGTGGCCATGGGATGCTCACCTGAGAAACGAGTTATGACAATATCACTTTACGAATTGGATTTAAATTCATGCTGCAGTAAGTAAATTATATTGGAAAACAGACCTCATGGATTTTAATTTCGGCAATTTAGTTTTTTTTTCTAAGTTGCTACATGCAAAATATCAAAGCTCTGAATCTTTTCACTTTGGTTGCGCTGGAAAAAAGGGTTCTGCATGGAACGACATTCCCTTAGTAACTTTTGTAAAGAGCCACCCAAAGATCGTTCCTGTAAAATATCTTCAAATTTGACTCAACTGTTTCAAAGGATAAGAATTTTAAAAGTATGGACGGACGGACGACGAAAAAATAGCATACAATCCGAGCTCATCCTGAGCTTTGATCAGATGAGCTAAAAAACACAACTAAAACATTTAATACCAATAAATTACAATAACATTATACACATTCAACTAATTCATTCAGTCGGAACTGAAATACCTAAATTATATCATATGATGTTAAACAGAATGACACTGGTGATGGTATACAATCGTTTAGGGATGCAGTACATCAGACGATAATTTCATATATAATTGAATGCGCAATATAAACTGGATACAGTCTATTGAGTAATTAATGTTTAGCGGATACCGTTCTATCAACAACTCTCTCTTTGTATCGGATTGTTTATGTAGCAATGTTTGATAAAGTCTGCATTCTCATCTAAGCCGTGTTCCAAGGCCTGTAACCATCTTTCGTCGTATTTTAGTGTTAGAAAACTTATCTAAAGCATATACGGTAAAACCTCTCAAAACCGGACCACTTCCGACTGGGCCAAAAGTCCGATTTTCCTGGAATTCCGGTTTTCTGGGAGTCCGGTTTGCATAGGTTTTACTGTATATCGTACAATTACATGACAAATCAGTCAGTGTTGTTTTCATGAATACTGTTCACTACAATTCCGTTTGGAATTCTTTAAGGTCTTGTTTTTATTCCGTATAACCCAGTTCGTTAAATATTACCCTGTTTTTGTTTTGTTCATCTTGATTTGTTCTTTGTCTCTTGACATTCATAGTTTTCATGTCATTCGGTTGCTTTCTGACATATCTTGCCACGTCATTTTTGTATGGTGAATTTTTGGAATGTGATTTCCCTAGAAATCTCCTTCCCATGTCGTCGTACTGAAAGCATCTGTTTACCTAATAACATCACAGAAAATAGTACCACTTATTTTTTAAGTATGCATTGCAGACTTTGCAGTTTTGATTACTTCTGTAAGATATGATCACCATGGGTGAATCTTCGGGTGACATTTCAGGTGTTGTTTCATTTTAACGATGTTTAAAACAATAGCATTTTGGTGTATTAATTATGTTGAGAGATATGTAGACGTCTGAAGTCGGGCTACTACATAGTCCAATCAAAACATAATCACAGTGTCGATGATCATTGAAACATACGGTCATTGAACGTTCATAATTTTGAGAAAAAAAATAGTAATCACTTTTCATAAAGTAAAAGGGTTAAACTCCAAAAATACTAATCTACGAAGAATGTATTAGAAATGCATCATTTTGATATTAAGAGTAAATTGCTTTCAGAAACACGATTATGTCACTTTTGCTTTCTCGGTAATCTTGTATTGGGTAATGTATTTGGCTCATCCAACCGATCATGATGTTGATTAACTTCGCTTCCGCGGGATTTTATATCTTATTTGGGTGAATACGGTAAGTTCCGAAACCATGAGTGTATATAAGTCCTTAATTTTTATAAATTGGATTTTGATTTTGACGATATTTCTCTGAGACGGTGGCTTTTTCATTCAATGAATGATACATAACACAGAGCTAACTTATTTAATAATTCATTTTTATCCAACAAACATTAGTTTAGAACAATAATCTGCCAGAATTAATTCAAAGATGGATGTACAATCAAGTTTTATTATATAAACTGTTGTCGAAATGAATAAAATCGCAGTACGAATGTCTGTAAGATATGAATTATATCTTGAATTGTTTACAATTGCTCGCCAAAAACGTTCGATCAAGTCCGAGTTTGATTGATTCAACAGATATGTACGGGGATTTGAGGAATTTAAACGTACTCAAATATTAGTGAATTGCAATTAAGAACAAATTAAACATGATTCTTGTTTGTATAATTCAGCTTGTTAAATTATGCAATATATAATTCCCAGTTAGAGTTACGGTTAGATGAGATCTAGTACTGCCAACTGTCATGGATGCAGACAGTTCGAACTTTCAAGTTTCGGCTCGAAGGTTAATTTATTATATTTATATTTAGACAGCTAGTGCATAACGATTACTTTTTGATATTACTTAGTTTGTTTGTTTGTTTGAGTTTTACGCCCCCTTTTCAACCGTCAGAATCATATGAGGCAGACAGTTCACCTAACCATTGTTCCTTGGAAGAACAAGTACTGGACTCCAATCATCCGTAAGCAACAGCCTTTCTCATATAAAGCAAGACATTTGTTCTATATGGTCAAATGTTAGGTGGGTATGTGGGCGTTCTATACAACTAAAGCAGGAGACGATTTTTTTTATATATTGGAAAACTGAATACATTCCATTGTTTTGAATAAGGAAGGATCGAAGTAAAGCATTTTCTGATAATATCTGACGGACCTACGCAATGAATATTTACATCAGATGTGAATCGTTTTATTTTGAACAATTTAATTGACGCCACGCGTTGTGATTGTGAAGTCGAACAAAATGTCAACTATTTTTCATCTAAAGATCAAGATTGTTTTAGATTTGATAAGGTAAATTATGATGTAATTGAACTTTATAAGACACATACCAGGAACTGTGATGGAGAGCTAACGCCATCTAGCGGAATAGTGTAGGAATGGTAATTTCAAAGATCAAGGTCTAGATTGACAAGGTTCATACAAGTCACTCAAATGATTCTGGTGTCCTATAAATTCTCATTGGTCACAAATGATCAGATTTCGACGATTTCGCTAATTAATTGTTTTCTTGTCAGTAAATTTGTCATGTCACCAATCTATGCTCGATCCTTTAATTCTCTTCTCTCAATGATGTCAAATAAGTCGAGATAAGCTGCTGTAGATGTCGCTTTATCAAATTGCACGCCATGATCGAGATTTACAGAAATAAGTTTAAAATGCTTAGAATAGGGTTGATAAATTTATAAATAATCTTTGAAAGATATCTACGACAAATTATTCATCTAATGGTGCAAGAAACATATAAATTGCCTTGAAAATTGAGTGGTGGATTTAGCTGTATTCATGATGCATGACAATGTGCTAGAAGCAATCGGAGATGATAATCTAGTGATGGAATGATACAAGGAATTTAAAGATCTTTTAAATATAATGAATGTTATAATGGAACTAGAGGTAAGACACTTAAAGTTCACGTTTTCTCTTGAGGTTGTCATAGTTGTGTTTCGTTTCATTTGGGTTTAATATTGTTTTCAACGATTATTATTTAATTATATACGGCGGTCGGTTCATCTAACTAGTCTTCCAGGACTGTATACTAACTATTACTAAATTATTCTGGTAAAAGGCAGGTAGTTTTCCATCATATGGAGCAAAATCGACGATTTTATCAAATTTTCATTGAATGACATACACAGCTGTGACTGGGACTCGAACCCAGATCGCCATGTAATAAGTACAGCGTACTGAACACCGGGTCACAGCCGCGGCCTAGTTGTCATAGAGACACTATGTGAAGTTTACATTAGCCAGTGGCATTGCTAATAAAAACACAAGATACACAGTTTATACGCAATCAAATGGTAACTGTAGAGTCCTTTTATTCTAATAAACATAAACACCATCTATTTTCGCGATGAAAATATGATCAAAGATACCTTTAACATACTGAAATCTTGACATTTCCCTCATGGCAGTCTCCCTAAATTGTTATACAGTAGCTGTTATTACCTCTTCTCAATTTTACCATTTTCCTGATACTAAAGCTAATTCAGAACAAAATATCAGTAAGTATTCGCAGAAATGGCTAATATTCGGTTTCATAAAAAGTTCTAAATCACAGCATGAGTTTCAGGATACAATTACACTCTTGGGGGGAGGTCTTGGCGAAATTGATGTTCTTCCACGCATCAGCTGTATTTTGTTTTTAAGCTAACGTGGTCTTATTTCTGGAAATTGTTAATGACTTATACAGGGATTATTAGTTTGCCGGACTAAGTGATTATTTTGTGTTTTATACTATAGTGAACTGTGTCTTGTCAGAATTGAACACCGACATCATGTACATATTTATTGTACCGTATCCATGACCTAACAAATGTAAGTGGACGGACGGACGGACAAAAGAAATAACCCGAATACGTATATACCCTTCAATATAATTATACTACCCTACGCATCATAGACTTATACAGTGTTACCTCCATGAATGGTCACCTCCGAACAACAGCCATCTCCCTGTTACAGGCACTATATACTTACAACCCAAATTGGCGTTTAACTTTATTTTCACTCTTCCAACAACAGCCACCTCCATGTTACAGGCACTATATACTTACAACCCAAATTGGCGTTTAACTTTATTTTCACTCTTTCAACAACAGCCACCTCCATGTTACAGACACTATATATTTACAACCCAAATTGGCGTTTAACTTTATTTTCACTCTTTCAACAACAGCCACCTCCATGTTACAGGCACTATATACTTACAACCCAAATTTGCGTTTAACTTTATTTTCACTCTTTCAACAACAGCCACCTCCATGTTACAGGCACTATATACTTACAACCCAAATTGGCGTTTAACTTTATTTTCACTCTTTCAACAACAGCCACCTCCCTGTTACAGGCACTATATACTTACAACCCAAATTGGCGTTTAACTCTATTTTCACTCTTTCAACAACAGCCACCTCCCTGTTACAGGCACTATATATTGACAACCCAAATTGACGTTTAACTCTACTTTCACTCTTTCAACAACAGCCCCCTCCTTACAACAGTCATTTTTGTTCGGATTGGTGGCTGTTGTAGGGAGGTTGCACTGTGTAGATCTTGTTCATTTGAACTACCAGCGGTATTAAACGTACAGTCTTATGAATTCACTTTTCTTATGAAATAAAGGCACATTTTTCTTACATCTTAACAAACTACATGTATGCGCAAACCAAATCATATTTCAAAGAAATTTTTACAAATCTACACGGTAACAAACACTATATAATTATGAGAAAACAACTTAGTTTCTGTTGAATATATAAAAAATGACACAGGATATACAGCGCGGACAAAAGCTGATAGTGTCTGACAGACCCTCGTAATGTGGGATTATAAAAAGACTAAATATTTCTCATAAACGTAACGAGAACTCAAGTGTTTCTCCTTGAAATGGTTCATTGAAAAAAAAACATCTACTAGAGTTTTATTTGGCGACTACAATGTTATTATTATTATTTTGCAATTTCAAGTAAACATGTTTATATCAACAAATGAATGCATCAAAAGTACGACAACAAAAAATGTCTTATCTTAAGAGATAGCACTGTCTGATTTAGTTTGCGACAAGTTTGAAAATTTAACAAGACTGAGTGTTGCTTGCATGCCATGTTTACCGAATTTGTTAGAAATATACTTCCCAAGTGTACATCGTATGTCTGTGAGGTAGATTATGAAGAGAAAGTTAGTTTTAGAATTATACTTGAACCTGTATATACATGGTCTGCATGTTGCCAAATGGTTGGGTATATGTGCGTAAGTGAATGTGGGCAGGGGTCTTTATTACGTATGTCAGGTGAAAATCTTAAAAGAGGATAATAATATGACTGTTTGCAGGTAACCGTAAATCAACATTAATTGCTTTGTTTATGAACATTAAATCTTTCAGTTTATTTCATTTATGATATGATAATTATATATGAGGAAGGATAAAAGATAAACATCTTACAATATCGTGCAACCTCTCTAGCTAAAGCAACACCCTTTGGGAGTAGCAAAATTATGTCGCTGAGAGGTTCTTGCTCTAGAGAGGTTAAATTAATATTAAAATCGTGCTGTGGGAAATTATGCTGTGTTAAAGGGGGTTGTTGCTCAAGGGAGGGCCTTTCCGGAGAGTGTTGTACCATAATTATGTTAGTGTATTGTGGTATGGTTTTCCTCTGAATATCTGTTTGGAATTATTTCCAGTTCAAGTTGTAGGCTCCGACTATATTAGTGGCTATATACTCGTATATAGAGGAGGAGCAGTGGTGTAGTTAGAGCGTCGGACTTCTTACCCGGATGTTGCGGGTTCGAATCCCGTCAGTGGAACCTTCACAATCCCTTCTCTTTCGGCGCGAGTACTGGTCAGAATTCAGGAACCAGCCATAGAGAGTATTTAATAAAAGTGGTAAGAACTTGCTTTACAATTGTTGTGACCTAAATAAGTTTTAATTACATGTAGTAGCTCTAAATATTTTATTTTGATCTTGACGCGTTCATAGTAACTATAACCAGAACAAAGTTAATCCATCTCATTGAGGGGACATAAATCTGACTATATTGTGTAAAATTAACCACTGGCTTATCTCCCTTAACGTAGAGTCAACGTTTGGACTATCTTTGTTTATAGCACAAGCCTAAACGCAAAGCTGGCTATTGAACATATATGTTCAAGTTATCAATACCTTGAAACCATTAACAAAATTTTCTTTTCTTTAATACTGGTGTATGTATGCTCTCATATATAAATAATGGTTCCGGTACCTCTCGGAATTATGAAATGTGACTCTAGTCCCCGAGCTCAAATAACAATTTAAGATCCGACGTGTTGTGGTTGATTCTATTTCTGTTTACGTACATATTCAGGTCAATAATACCGTTTTACTATGACGTTATTTTTATCATCGTACTTACAGTACCTGATCTAGACACACTAACACACGGAATATCAGATCTGTTTTGATACTAAGTTTCATGGCCTTCGTAATATGTACTGGCATTTCATTACAGTGCAACCTCTACATAGCAACACCATTTGAGAGTGCCAAAATTATGTTGTAGCTATGAGTTTGTGGCTGTAGAGAGGTTAAATGATTAGTTAAAACATGCAGTGGAAAAATCATGATGTTGTTGAAGGGGGGTTGTTGCTCAAGAGAAGGTCACTCTGGATAGGTCGTATTGTAATTGCATGATTGTCGATTGAAAGATTTGCTGAAATTAATTGGTGATAGTCAGATAACACTTAACTAAATGATGACAATATTAGCTAATTAGAACATAGCTGTATCCTTTTATCTCAATAGTACAGTAAAAACACTGTTAAAGAGATCTAATTAGTGTCCCGGTGAAGATAATTAAAAGGAAGAGACAGATCATAGATAGTAGACTTCATGTCACCTGAGATCAACCTATGATATCCATTTACTAGTCATATACTGCTGAGGTAATTCTGTGTTCAATGAACTTAACATCAATGACAGCTGTACAATATCACGTATGTTGTTAGGGTCGAAATTAACGAAATGAAAAGCAATTCATAGTTCAAGAATACGAAACTGCATTCTGTTCTGCAGTCCGTGATTTTAGGAATACATGTATATAAACGGTGCGTACAATATTGGTCACGTGAATATAAAAGGTGTTTCCTGCAAAGGTCATATGTATATAAAACAATACTTTCAACACACGTCACAAGCATATAAAACAGTGCTTTCAACACACGTCACATGTATATAAAAAAATACATGTACTTTCAACACACGTCGCAGGTATATAAAACAATGCTTTGAACACACGTCACAGGAATATAAAACAATGCGTTCAACACACGTCACTGGTATATAAAACAATGCTTTCAACACACATCACGGGTATAAAACAATGCTTTGAACACACGTCACAGGTATATAAAACAATGCTTTGAACACACGTCACAGGTATATAAAACAATGCTTTGAACACACGTCACAGGTATATAAAATAATGATTTCAACACACGTCACAGGTATACATATAAAACAATGCTTTGAACACACGTCACAGGTATATAAAACAATGCTTTGAACACACCACGTCACAAGTATATGAAACAATGCTTTCAACACACGTCACAGGTATATAAAACAATTCTTTGAACACACGTCACAGGTATATAAAACAATACTTTCAACACACGTCACAAGCATATAAAACAGTGCTTTCAACACACGTCACATGTATATAAAAAAATACATGTACTTTCAACACACGTCGCAGGTATATAAAACAATGCTTTGAACACACGTCACAGGAATATAAAACAATGCGTTCAACACACGTCACTGGTATATAAAACAATGCTTTCAACACACATCACGGGTATAAAACAATGCTTTGAACACACGTCACAGGTATATAAAACAATGCTTTGAACACACGTCACAGGTATATAAAACAATGCTTTGAACACACGTCACAGGTATATAAAATAATGCTTTCAACACACGTCACAGGTATACATATAAAACAATGCTTTGAACACACGTCACAGGTATATAAAACAATGCTTTGAACACACCACGTCACAAGTATATGAAACAATGCTTTCAACACACGTCACAGGTATATAAAACAATTCTTTGAACACACGTCACAGGTATATAAAACAATGCTTTGAACACACGTCACAGGTATATAAAACAATGCTTTGAACACACGTCACAGGTATATAAAACAATGCTTTCAACACACGTCACAGGTATATAAAACAATGCTTTGAACACACCACGTCACAAGTATATGAAACAATGCTTTCAACACACGTCACAGGAATATAAAACAATGCTTTCAACACACGTCACAGGTATATAAAACAATGCTTTCAACACACGACACAGGTATATAAAACAATAATTTCAACACACGTCACAGGTATATAAAACAATGCTTTCAACACACGTCACAGGTATATGAAACAATGCTTTCAACACACGTCACAGGTATATAAAACAATGCTTTCAACACACGTCACAGGTATATGAAACAATGCTTTCAACACACGTCACAGGTATATAAAACAATGCTTTCAACACACGTCACAGGTATATAAAACAATGCTTTCAACACACGTCACAGGTATATGAAACAATGCTTTCAACACACGTCACAGGTATATAAAACAATGCTTTCAACACACGTAACAGGTATATAAAACAATGCTTTTTCGATTTTTCGAAAATGGATTGGGCAAGGAACTTAGTTTTGGTCTCACCTTGTGCGAAATTATAAAAAAATGTACATAAAACCGCAGCAATCTTTGTTTTGAAAAAATAGTGCGTATTGTATAGCGTTTTGTGAAGGCGATGCGCATTCGGAATGAAAATTTATACGCCTTATAGTATCATACATAATATCAGTTTAACGGGTTCCAATTTTGTGACAATTTAATTTCATTTAAGATAATTATGGGTTAAAATATGGTGTTTTATTTAGAAAATTTGTTACAAGTTTACCGTCACATATTCGTTACTTCTGCCTGTGCCTAAAATAGGTCGTTTTAATATAAAACATTGTCTCTAAAACAGGTCACAGGAACATAAAACAATGCCCCTAAAACAGGTCACTGGAACATAAAACAATGCCCCTAAAACAGGTCACAGGTACATAAAACAATGTTTCAAACATAGATCCCGCGGACATCTTTCATAGAGAAACTAATAACAGGATGATTTCAACTGAAAAAGAAAGAATTAAAGTTTTAGTTTCCCGAATAAAGATTTATGCTTTTGATTCGTGCAAACCGTCAATTCTGTAACTAAGAATATCATCTGCTTATCTATATGACGGTCAATTAATTGCAAGGTAATTTTATGGTAGAACGTCGGGAAAAACATATTATTATATTTGCTCGTCAGTCCATGTAAGAGATATCTGCATATGAACCGAATAATAGCATTTGCTAAGTACATAATATACTGCCTTTATTTAAGAAGCGTAAGTATTTCGTGTATGCATGCCATGTTACAGGCGCTTCATCTGCACATACCATATCGAGACTCTGGGGACTGTTGTTTAATGCTTTGCAATTTTTATCTCGTTCACTTGAACGGTTTATTTGGCAAAGTCACCAAAAACTCCATAACACCTCTTAAAACACTTTTAGCATTCACTGCCAATATAGTAATTTAATACTGCACTCAGTTTAGACATACTATGTCCACAATCCTCTGTTTGGAATAGACTGTACATACTAGTTAATATATTACCAGTGTGTTATACCTTGTTAACAAATATAGGATATTTGTCAGTGGAATATACCGGAATACCAACCCTAGTACGCTGAAAAGGAGTTGTAGATTAATCGTGTTCATTTAAACCATTTCGTGAACGCTACAACATGGATGCAATTTTGAAGATGTTTAGAAACATTACATGCGTTAATGTAAAGGTATGTGGTAAGGTTTTTGACATTTTACCTAATCTCAATACTCTTATAGCATGTGCACTGCCTGATAAACAGCTTGTACACCTTCCGTACGGTCCACACCTATCATAGCATGACACATGATTGCTTTTGTTTGTTTGCTTCTTTGAGTTTTAAGCACCTTTCCAACAGTCAAAGTCATAATAGACGGATTGTTTACCAAGTCATTGTTTCCGGGAAGAACCTGTACTAGACTCCCATCCTCTGACATGAACTGCCTGTTTTTTTTACATAAAACACATGGTCTCTAGCTGGGCTCAAATCCACGATCCTCTATCAGTGAGAGGTTACGGTTATTTAAAATCAGCGACCTTGACCAATCGACCACGGAGACGGTTCTGCAAATGATTGTTGTAAGTGTTCTATTGCTGGCTATAGAGCCCGTTTTTAATACGTTTCGAAACTGGTATTTAAAAAACTCGCTAAAATAAAATCATCATATATCGTTGAAGAAAACTCAAGCGTGTATGCTAAGGTTAGACTGACCGACTTACTTTATTATGTGAACGTCCTTTATAATAACAGTATCCTAGTTTTTCCATGACAAAAACAACATTAACTGATTTCCACCTCAGACCTTTTATCTCCACATGAAGAACAACAACTGGATAACGGTTGGTGGAAATTTGACACAACCAAACTAAATGAGTCCAGAAGTTTGTCGGTTAATGAAGTCAAAGATATTGGTTTGCATTACCTCTAGTACACGTACTTAGTTCTCTTGTTATTCTGCGCCGTCAGTCGACATATATGAAGTAGGAATTTAATTTACTTAACCTCTGATTTCTGTAGAATTGTCAGCAAAGGAAAAGGTTCACCTTGTAGACGATCTAATTAAACCACACGCAATGGAAGCATCTCTGTTGAACCAATGTCCTGCGTACATGTGTAATAAACTATTGCAAAATGGTGACAACTGAAGAAATACTGTGTCAGTAAAGATGGCTTATTTTATGTTACACACTTTTTTAACCTGTCAAACCTGAAACATTTATAAATTATTTAAAGGAAGCAGGACTTAAAGTAGACCGTGCTACTTTTTATACACTTCATTTTATCTAGGCAAACTATTATACATTCCTTTTGGTATCACCATTCGATTTTAAACCTAGTCCCGTCAGTCACCCTTTCTTCTAATGTATACATTGATTTATTATATGACTTAAACTTATTGGTTTCTTTGTGGGTTTTTTATGCGCGCTTTATGACCATTTGTTCCCGATGCGCCATAAAACAACAATAAATAAACATTGTTTTTTGTGCTATTCAAAAGACACAATATCATGATGGCTGACTTTCTTTCTACTGAGTGCTTTGACCTATGAATTATTCATACGAGTATCTGACTGACTCTGGATTTGCGTCTATAATATGTTGTTTAAGAAATAGGTATTAGCTAGACATATTAAGTAAAAAACAACATCTCAAAATCTCTCAGTTGGTGATGCAAGTAACAAACTTGGCACATTTTTAGTTCAATGTGTCCCCTTCTGTAATGCACATATAGCCGTGTTTAGCTCACCAGAGCACGAATGTGCTCAGGGTGAGCTTTTGTGATCGCCCTGCGTCCATCGTGCGTCGTTCGTCGTGAAGTGGCGTCCATGTTTACTTAAAACAACATCTCCTCCTACACCGCGATGCCGATTGCAACCAAACTTTGCTGGAATGATCCTTAGGTGGTCCCCTTTCAAAGTTGTTCAAAAAATTAAATTTCATTAAAAACTCTGGTTGCTATGGCAACAAATAGAAAAAACTTAAAAAATCTTCTTGTCCGAAACCACAGGGCATAGAGCTGAGATATTTGGTATGTAGCATTGTCTAATAGAACTCTACAAAATTTGTTCAAATTATTACCCTGGGGTCAAAATTGGCTCCGCCCCGGGGGTAACTTGATTTTACATATACTTATATAGGAAATTTAAAAAATCTTCTTGTCAAAAACTACAATGCCTAGAGCTTTGATATTTGGTGTGTAGCATAGTCTAGTGGACCTCTACCAAGTTTGTTCAAATTATTACCCTATGGTCAAAATTGGTCCCGCCCCGGGGGTCACTTGATTTATATAGACTTATATAGGAAAATTAAAAAAAAACTTCTACTCCAAAACCGCAAGGCCTAGAGCTTAGATATTTTGTATGTGGCCTTGTCTAGTGGATCTCTACCAAGTTTGTTCAAATTATGGCCCCGGGGTCAAAATTGGCCCTGCCCAGGGGTTTATTCTATTTTATATAGGAAAATTAAAAAAATCTTCTTCTCCGAAACCACAAGGCCTAGAGCTAAGATATTTGGCATATAGCATTGTCTAGTGGACCTCTACCAAGTTTGTTCAAATTATTGCCCTAGGGTCAAAATTGGCCTCGCTCCGGGGGTCACTTGATTTATATAGACTTATATAGGAAAATTTAAAAAATCTTCTTCTCCGAAACCAAAAGGCCTAGAGCTAAGATATTTGGTATGTAGCATTGTCTAGTGGACCTCTACCAAGTTTGTTCAAATTATTGCCTAAGGGTCAAAATTGGCCCCGCCCCGGGGGTCACTTGATTTATATAGACTTATATGGGAAAATTAAAAATCTTCTTCTCCGAAACTGCAAGGCCTAGAGCTTAGATATTTTGTATGTGGCATTGTCTAGTGGACCTCTACCAAGTTTGTTCAAAGTATTGCCCCGGGGTCAAAATTAGCCCTGCCCTGGGGTTTATTCTATTTTATATAGGAAAATTTAAAAAATCTTCTTCTTCGAAACCACAAGGCCTAGAGCTAAGATATTTGGTATCTAGCATTGTCTAGTTGACCTCTACCAAGTTTGTTCAAATTATTGCCCTAGGGTCAAAATTGGCCCCGCCCCGGGGGTCACTTGATTTATATAGACTTTTATATAGGAAAATTTTAAAAATCTTCTTCTCCGAAACCGAAGACCTAGAGTTTAGATATTTTGTATGTAGCATTGTCTAGTGGACCTCTACCAAGTTTGTTCAAATTATGGCCCCGGGGTCAAAATTAGCCCTGCCCTGGGGTTTATTCTATTTTATATAGGAAAATTAAAAAAATCTTCTTCTCCGAAACCACAAGGCATAGAGCTAAGATATTTGGTATCTAGCTTTGTCTAATGGACCTCTTTTAAATCTGTTCATATAATGACCATGGGATAAAAAACGGCCCAGATGGGTCACTTGATCTAACTTGGACTCGTATAGAAAACTTCAACAATGTTCATCTCCAAATGACCTTTTCGCCTGGTGAGCATTTATAGGGCCATCATGGCCCTCTTGTTATTTTTCTAACTGGCAGCCACTTTGAAAAAAGTAGTGCTTGTCTGAGAGATTGGCCTTGCTGAACATTCATGCGAAATTTGGTGCTTGTATCATAAAGTGAAAGATTGTTTTCAGTTATCTGCCCAGCTATATCACCAGGAGGTTTAACGTATAGTTACTATACGACCGCAGTGTGCATTCGTTGATTTGCTGCGACAAAGACGTGCCAAAAAGCGATCAACTTAATATTCAATAAGTTAACATTTATATTCAACTAACAAACGAACCATCGTCAAATTACCCGAACGTTTTAATATTTGTATGAAGTTGGAATGAAGTTCGCGATTCCTCTTTTAATTGCGAACTACCTTCCAGTCTGCACTCTGCAATTCCAAAATTTTGTTTACATTTTACACCATTTCATTTTTAACAATATTTGTTTTTATCGCGAACAACAGACTAGAACGCAGTGCACAATTAAAAAATGAATGGCGAACTGCAGACTAGAACATAGTTCGAAATTAAGAAAACAACAACTGCGAACTGTGTTCCAACTTTAAACAACCACTTTTCATTAGTATTGTCATTTATGACGATAACCTACGTATGAAGGAGAGTAATATATCTATCACTATTTTCAATTAATCAAACTTGTTGAAGGATTTATTATGTCACCCAAACCGCAGTTAATAAATGTTCATTTCTTATGAGACATTTTGAGGATATACATTGTCTGTTAAATAGCTGTGCGGCTGACAACGCAGAAAGAACGTACGCTTCCATAACACTCAGTCGGCTCTTGAACTGTGATATCACCGTGTCTTATGTACATTTATCTGTCATGGATACCTTTGAAGTTAAATATAAATGATACCACTCACAAGGGGTCTTCTTCCGGAAGCCCTACGTTTGTTTTAATCAAGTATATGGTGATTGTCAGCGTCAGTTTCCATTGTCTTTATGTTAAAGATAATTCTGTTAAAACACATATGCTTACACTATCATATAATTATCTCAATTAAACTTGTGGTTTGGTTGTTTTTGAACTAGCAAGTTGTGGTGTTTTGATATCACAATCATGAAACCAGTAAGTTGGTCATATTTAATGTAAAGTCGTCTTTATCTAAAATACATCCAACCAATACTTCAGTGTTGGTGTTTATTGTAGATAGATTTATAAATATTTTCGTTTCGGAAAATAAATAAGGCATTATGCCCATCATACCACATGAGTAAATACAGTGTAGACATATATCAATGTAATACATATACATGTACTTGCCTACATAACAATTTAATGTCCAAGATCAATAGTGACATATTAATTAGACAAGGAGAGAAGGTTCTAGTTTACATAGACGATATTGTTTCTTTATTAAACAAATTTGGATATTTTCTATTATGTTGCATATCAATAATGAATTCAAAACCATTTAACGGTGGTGTTTTTATGAGTTGTAATAAAGATTATAATTATTTAGAAGTCAATGCTGTAAGTACATATTGAACTGGCTATTGTCAATGATAATAGAGACAAATGGTTTTTGATCGCTGGACATATTTGTGTGTGTGTCAATTATGTGTCTGTTTTTCCAGTGATGATTTTATTTGATTGTCTGCAAGACTTGTACTTGGTGCATCATTCTCAGTCACTTGGGATAGGTTTATTACATAACTTGATAATATAAATGTCAGAAGCACTTCTGATAAACCAATACGTTTTGAAGTGGTCTTCAATCAATTCCGTCTAGTACAAATGTAGAATCTGATGCTTATTTATTTACTTTCATGCGATAGTTAATCATTTATTTTATCCGCTCTGAGTTTGTTTAGGTTGAAGAAGAACAGAATTTCTATCACTATAAAAATGCGAACAATTAAATAAATAATGAAATTCGTCGCCGACTTGATATTGTGAACACGAAGTACAAAATATACATCTGTATATATAGTGAATATAGTAAAGTCAATGATGTGCCGTACTTATTTAAACATACTTTGAAGAGTTATCTCGTGATTTCGAGAAACTTTTGTGTTTTTGTTTATCTTGTTGGTAATCTAAATCACTGAACAACAATATGTTTACCCAATCAACCTAAGTATTTACCATAATTCACTGTAACAGGGTGATAATGGTTTTAATCATTCACAAAATCAACGGATGTTTACAAATTGCATCAGATAGAGCATGCTTACCTACGGATTGTGTACAATGAGAGTTTGTTGATGTTTCGTTTCTAAGACCCGCCAACCGAAATCAGCAAATTCAAGGTTTTACAACTTTGGCTCTAAAATATGGAATTCCGTCAGAAACATTATCGGTACTAATCTTCATATTTAAATCTCATAAAAAAGGTTTCAAAGATTTGGAGATGCTGACACAGCCGTGTCATAGACCATTTAACGTTACGGATGCTACCAGCAACTTTGTAGACTCAGGATAGCGGTATAGATTAGTGTTTGCATGTAATGTATGGCTTGCTTCTGGACTGCCATGTTCATTAGAGGGCGGAGAGATATTTTGATTTTTCATCCTGGTTCCTGGTAGCAATTACTTGGCCCTTAACGTAGTTAGTTCCATTCTCACCGGGGACCAGACTGACTTCATATATAAGGAAGTTGTCCACCCAGCTTTCGGGAGAGCGTTGGTTCTATCCAGATGCATGTCAGGGACCCTTCTTCGCCATTAAAACTGGAAAACACGCCGAAAGAACCTGATTGTTTAATCGTTGTTATATCACAGTGAAATAAAAACTGGTGGATAAAATCATTAAACATTGAATCTGTTCACATTATCATTAAGTTGGGTGTTATTAAACAGAAAGATAATTTAAATGTTCGCATGTTCTAAGCATTATGTTTTATCATGACGTTATATCAGTGTTAAAATCAATTATTTCTGTTAAGTGTTTTTGATATGTATCTGAATGACTTGGGTAATAATTTTGTTTTTCATATAAAATTGCTATTCATTTAGATTGGTATGTAAAGAGTATGTAAACAAGTAGACCTATAGCATATATCGTGGTCGGTGCAAGATATTTATGAACTATTAACAAAATGCAGTGAATTCAATCTAATATCAAATATCGAGGGTTTAACGCAACAGTGTCGTAACTCATATTGAAATGATAACAAGTTACGACAGTGTTGTACTGTGCCCTCGATATGTAATCAGCATTCGGGCTTAGATACTAGATATCCAAATGTTTATACTATTTGAAAAAAGTACATTGTACACCAGGATTTTATCTTAATTGTATTTCAACCACTAGGATGAAACGTTTGGGTGCTCATATCTGATTATGATAAATTATGTTTCTTACATAACATTTAGTATATTATCAAGTATCTACAAAGGATATACAGCCTGACAATCGTAACTACACGGTCATTTCCATAACTGAGAAATACGTACTTTTGTTCCGATTGTCAATCTGGTTAGATATCTGTCCCAATTGAATTTTTTATCCTGTAATATGTCATGTGTATTTACTCCCTGTTCCCTTTCTCAAGTTTGTGAGTCTTTCTTTTTATTAGTCTTGCCTTCTGTCACAATCATCAGTCAAAGTCCCTCAAGCGATACCTCAATTTCGTCTACCTTATGGGGCCTGTCATTCCTGTCATAGCAGAATATCATCAAAGTTTTTGCTTTATTGAAAATTGAAATAAAATACCACCAGACACCATTTTCTATGAACTGATTGCCGGATTGATAGCTCCAAAAATGTTTCACATAAATATACAGTAAAAAAACCCGGAAACCCGGACAACTTCCGGACTTGGCATAAGGTCCGGTTTTCAGGGGTTATAATGTATATATAAAGCTCATGTATGTTGGTCCTCTGAACACTAGTAGTTGAGGCCGATGAATAAAAATTCCAGCTGAACACAATAATTGTAAAACTATTATTCTGGTGTCACTACACAACATTTACCATTTTTTATGGATTTATCATTGTAAACTTTGTGAACCGTTGTTTTGTCCAATATAATCATCTTTCCGAATTGTTAGATCCCTTGTCTAGACGTATGATAAAGAATGACAGAGTGCAGGGAATTTGCTTTGCGGTCAAAATAGTATCATAAATCAACAATTTGTACTGTCACTGGTCGCAGAAAATTCACCATTCATTTTCAAACACAGTTCAGAGAATGTGTGACACAGGCACAAGTTATATTTACGGAATACTCGGGGTTTGTTCATTTCATATTATATATATTCTATAGAGTGCAACCTCTCCAAAGCAACACCCTTTGGGAGAAGCAAAATTATGTTATTTATTGAGAAGTTCTTGCTCTAGAGAGGTTAAATCAATAGTTAAAATTGTACATTGGAAATAATCATGCGGTCGTTGTTCATGAGAAGGCCGCACTGGAGAGATGGTACTGTGTACATAGGTATGATATTGTTGATATCGTATACTATTGCAAATTAATATAAGAAATAGATTATATTTATTCATGCATTTTCATTAATTTAAAGTTTGTAATCGTAAAAATATTTTGAAATAAAAATCTCAATTTTATTCTGTAACAGGTCAACCATATAAAGTATATAGTCTGGTAAGTCACTGAGTTTATTTATTTTATTGATAGCTTTTTTGCTGTCGTCTGGGTTAAAGAGTTAGCGTTATGTTATTGTTTCTGTCTACGATACATGCTCATTATCAAACCATTATGCAAATATCTAGCAGTCTGCATAAATCTAAATAGTTTCGCAGTGCTCAATGAAACAAAACCGAACTTAACTGAAGCTTCTTAAGATGATTCAGGGATACAGTTAATCACGTGACAAGACTATAGTATAATGAGGGATAAGGGATTTGGTGACCTGACCTGCTTGCGAAGATTTATTTATTACGAGTTCCTTGCATACAACCCATAATGATCTTAGTTAAGATATTAATCACATAAAAGGCACTATTTTATTCGTAACTGTCAAAGACAAATTTGTGTCCGGAATGGCCAC
Source organism: Lutraria lutraria (assembly GCA_964023205.1). NCBI lineage: Eukaryota > Metazoa > Mollusca > Bivalvia > Venerida > Mactridae > Lutraria > Lutraria lutraria. The sequence continues at coordinate 11,148,406 of OZ026846.1, read as the reverse complement.
GGCCATGATCCAGTTGTTAGTGCGCTGGATTTGTAACCCGGCGACCCGGGCTCGATTAGAAGTCATGGAATACTGATTAGGTGAGTCGGTCGCCGTATTGAATTGAAAGATTGTTGAAAAACTGTGTAAAAGAAAAAAGAAGAAAAAAATCTGGAATTCACGTCTTCTATGCATACTTAATTATGCATCAATTATATTAACAGCAATCGGGCACCAAATCATACTCTGTTTTTTTCGTCCGTGTTAAGATTCTGTACACAGTGCAATCTCTCCAAAGCAACACCGTCTGTGAGTAGCAATGTTGTGTTGTTGTTAAGAGGTTGTTGCTCTAGAGAGATTAAATTAATAGTTATATCGTACAGTGTGAAAAAAACACGCTGTTATTGAAGGGTGATTGTTGTTCAAGAGAGGACCGCTCTGGAGAGGTTGTACTGTACGTTAAATATAAGAAATAAATAGCATGTAAACAGTCCAATCAGCACGTACTGTGATTACTAAAAATTGTGTAAAATGCAAAACTTGAAATCGACAATATATATTCCATTAATTATATAAATGACGTATGTACTCTTTAAATCGTATCAGCGAGTATGTAAATCTTTCAATGGTAGGTACATATTTGTCTGATGTTTCATAATGATCCCGACGTGGTAACTATCACTGAGTAACTCGTTCAATGATTTACCAGTTGATTTGGAATTAGGTTCAGCGTCCTCTACTTAACCCACAAACTCACCATACATCACTTACTGTTGGGGCATACTGCATTGAAACTAAGGTGATAATTACATATTTACCTAAATTTTCAACGGATGTTTATAAGTCTGAACAGATAACGCACGAAGAAATACATGCAGAACATGCATTCGAACCTAGGAAATATAGTTTATCGCATTTCTTGAATGAAAGAACTGTGTTCCTTTAATTAATTGTGTATGCTAGACAGCACTCATAAAGTCCACATGACTCAAAGTGCTAGATTATATCCCTGACAACGATTTTGTTTATATTATACATAGTTTTCAACGTGTAATCGTAAAATAAAAGTTATTTTCAAATTTTACGGTCGTGATGACTGAACTATTCTTTTTGACACACGGCTATAATGTAATTATTATGATTTTGTTTGTTTGAACAACAGTCGGAATCACATAAGGCGGACAGTTCACCTAACCATCGTTACAGAAGACATAGTACTAGACTCCCGTCCTCCGAAAGCAACAGCCTATTTTTTCACATAAAGAGACATGATCGGTGGCGGGTTCGAACCCACGACCCTCTATCTGTGAGAAGTTACAGTGATTTGAAGTCAATGACCTTAACCACTCGACCACAGAGAGACGGGTAATCATTATGTATGGGGCCTACCTCAATCGTTGAAGTTGGAAAAGCCAAATCTTACGAATTGGCTTTACAACATTTTAAATGACGTTGTAATTAGACTATAGCAAGACTGAAATTAAAATCAGATGAATATGGTGTTCCGTTTGAGACATCGCCCCATCGGGTTTAATGTTGCTGATTCTATTGCCCGGTGATACGACGTCGATGGAGCAATGGTCTATCGTGTAACATCGATTATAATGGTATATAATTATGCAGAGTTCATCAGTCAAGTAGTTAGTAAATAAAATTAGATAGATGCATGTTGGAACAATACTATATTTTACGGACATGGCACTAACAGGATTACGTAGGATGAAGGTACAAAACCTGATCTTGTCGGTAAACACAAACACGTGAATTTAATGTATTTAATAATAAAAAATATATTCATCATGTAATGTATTGTGATATGTCTCTGAGATTAGTAAGTGTTTCCTGTAGTTTAACAAATTACGAAAAAATGGATACACATAATTATGCCACGATATATATTGAAAAAACTGTTATATGAAACGAACTACACAGCCAACCCTGTTAACAAAGGCCATCACTAAGAAAGAGAAAAGAAAGATTGACAAGTCAAATGATATCCGTACTGTTCTTTCTGGGAGAATTGTTCTTTTTTGGGGTACTATTCTTAATGGGAACATTTTGTTTAAATCACGTTTACTGTCAAGCTTTTATCAATGATAATTGATGCAGCAATGATTTCAGTATGAATATACAAAACCATATTGTTGTTGAGAGGTTGTTGCTCTAGAGAGGTTAAGTTAATAGTTACATCGTGCAGTGGGAAAATCATGCTGTTGTTAAACTAGGGTTGTTGCTTAAGAGAGAGGGCCACTCTGGAGAAGTTGTACTGCAGCTGTTTTCTTGTTTGTTTTGTACAGATCATTTCTAGAACACAAAATTCAAGAATAAGAATCTTCAGCCTAATTTATTACACGTTATGGTACTTGTTCACTATATCATGTGTATAAAGTGGTATGCAATAAAATACAGCCACTTTCGGTTTTAATGGAATCGCTGTCAAGGAAAACTATTTTCGATTCTTTCTTTAGAATATTTTGACATATTTTATTGCATACACTAACTTTGATATGAATTTAGCTGTAATTAAGTTCTTATTTTAGACTTGATGCATACTTGTTACTTATTTTACATAATAATAATTGGTGCACACTGTCGGCTGTACAAGAATGAATGTACATCTTTTACGCCAGTTATCCAAATCACGGATATATACGTTATGTCATGTCCGCCGTAGTTTGTGACACAAAAAGAAAACAGCTTTCAGCCTTTCAATGGAATGATTATGGACTATATAACGCTAGGCTTGTTTTAAATGTATGAGTAGTGAGAAGTAGTTAGTCAAACCTGCAAACAAAGGCAACCCTTGGGAAAACGGAATAAGGCCTTTATTCTCAGAGTGGCTTTTATCCGGAAGTGACCGCAACCACAGGTTCGAGTGGATATTATAAGCTTCTTTTGTTTGCTAACCTTTCCAAAATAAAGTGAAGGTTATTAACAAGGCATATTAAATAACTCTATCGGAATCTATGAGTTTTAATTAGAAGACACATTGAAAAATACCTGAATATTAAGACATATGACCCCCCGTGATCACGTGGTTATTGTCTGTGGATGATGATCACAAGTCTCTCGTCTGTTAAAGGTCCAATCCTGTTCTTCAGAACACATGTGAGGAAGGTAACGGAGGTTTTCTGATCATACCCAGGCTTACACCTGTGGTCTTCCTCCGCCGTTTTATGTTGCTAAATAACCCTGAAGTTTGGTTCGACGTGAAGTCCCAGTAAAAATAAACAAGTATAATTACCTGTTTTTTTTCTATATATGATCCATGTTTTATGTTTGTGTGAAATGTACGTAATATGGTTCCATCAATGTCACAAGTTTAATACTTGCAGATTTTTCAGGATCTGTGTCTGCATCAAAATGTTTCGTATAAATAGCTTTCTGACATTTATATGTATGTCTACGGGAATTTACAACATTATAAAACGTGTCTAATCACTTTTTTTTATGCATTCATGCAATTTAGATGACATTTATTGTAACAAACTACCACAGAAGATAACTATAGATTTGAACTGCTTCGGAACTTTTTATTGATTTTGTAGTAATTGAAAGACCGAAAAAAGACGTAACGACTGGTGCTGAATGATTGTAGTTAAGAAACCAATTGTAATCTTGTTTCTTCGAAGTAACTTTTCAAGTATTATTTATTGTGCTGACCCACCTCCATGGTTGAGTGGTTAAGGTCACTGACTTTAAATCACTGTAACGTCTCACTGATAGAGGGTCGTGGGTTCGAACACAGCTACCGACCATGTTACTTTATATGAGAAAGTAGGCAGTTGCTTACGGAGAATGGGAGACTAGCACTGGCTCTTTCCAAGATCGATGGATAGATGAACTGTCCGCCTCAAGTTTAATGGCTCTGACTGTTGAAAAGGGACGTACAACTCAAATAATCAAACGAACAAAACATCTATTGTGCTTGGTTTAAACAAGGGCTATGTCAAAGAGCTCATCATTATATGTTTATCAAGCATTTCTATTTATAAGATGCAACATCATATTTCTCAGCATTTTGTCAAACCTGGGATGACCTAAAATAAGTAAAATATTCAAATGCAAGGGCAGATAACTCAAACCCGTGAACCGTGATCCCCATTTTCTCTTCGCTCAAAATGTTTCTTTTACACTATGCTATAATCATGCAAAGTTTGAAAAAGTCTGTTTATCAGTTTTCATTCAACCTTATATGTCTTCAAGTCGCCAAGAAAGAGCTATGTCGACAGTCCGATGCATCAGCACCATATTGGTGGATCCCTTGAAAACTGATATAAAAAAGGAATTCACAACAATTTTACACCCCTAATGTTCTAATCAAAGTCTCAGTCACTCGTCATATAAACACAAAGCCGCTGTTGAATACAACTATTTCATTTATTGATGTTATTTAGTTCTGTTTCCCCGGGGCCGGAAAATGTGAGACTGGGTCAAGAAGACAAGTTTAATCCCTTTTAATCTTTGCTTCAGACCATGGCAAGGCGGTACATGTCATATTAATCATTTCAGTGGAAGTATTGTTCTACGGAGAGTTGCTTGTCTCGCCCCCGTCTAGTATAGAGTTAAAACTATTGTCATGTATATAATTCTTCTATCGACGTTGAAAAGGGCTGACCATTGTAAACAAATGCATGATAAAAACGTAACTACAAGAAACTTGTAAGAAAGGAGTTCTGGACTGACGTTGCTGGACTCGATAGTTTAACTACACACGCATTGAACTTGACCTTTTCTAGTCACTTTTCGCGGCATCAACCATGTCTTCATCTGCATGACGAACACATTTGATAAATATTTTGTTTCCAGTTTGGCGGTAGTGTCAAACAAGAATATGGAGTGGCGGAAACGGATTAAAAGCAACTGGCACATGTCACTGGAGCTTGCAGAGTTTGTTCCGATCGATCTAAATGTCCACGTATTTGAGATCCTTTGCATTTACCATAAACGGAAACTACAGTCTGATACTCCCAGACTGATTAAATGCACTGTAAGCTTGTCAATTTAGTTTGGACGTTTTGTTAACGCAAATATGATAGTGTTACATTTCAACGCCATCTTTGATGATTGCTTGTCATACCAATAGTGTTGTTTGTGCGTGTACCAGGTTACACTAAACAATCAGTCCATTTTAAAATCAACACTTTATCCTTTTGTGCCGTAGAACAATGTGGCGTTCAGCAAAATATCATTATTGACTTAGAGGATTCATTTATTCACATAAAATACTGCTCTCAACTATATTGAATAACATTGTCGTGAAAAAGTTCATAAACAAGGACCTTTTATTACAATGGACAGCAATGAGTTGTATCGTTCCAGTATTCAAAGAATCTTTATTGTGTTTTGGACTGAACCGATAAGTTGTATTTAGATAAATGGATTAATATTCAAATTTAAGAATCAAGAACGAATCAGTATGACGAAGAACAGAGCATTTCACTTCAATCTGGTACGTACTGAAGTATTCACGTTTCAGGATTCATTTAAAGCATTCATATTATATATAATTTCAAGTCGATCTAATTCATGGATTTATCTATATATGGAATATAAATTATATATATGTACGGGATTCTTTAAATTTGAATATAATTTCTTAAACGCAAAATATTATAAGATGGCTATTTTAATTGACAGAACTTGTATTGCTGATGTTCATGGTTTACATAATGAGATTGAATTATAATATTAACATTATTATCATACTCGTACCACGATGTTCATGTTCTTATCATTTTCATCAATGTCAAAGCTGTGTACGTTTGCTTTAGTTTTTATTTTACACAACTCTAAATTTGATAAGGGTCACACAGTCTATGTTTGAATAGTCAATACATACACAATTTTATATTACAAATGTACACTGATATGCTTCCTGTTTGCACTGGCAAACGTTGGTTCAATGACCATATTTTAATAAAATCTTATCAACAGTAGTAGTTGTATAAGAATTATATACAAGCAATATTGCAAGTGATCCTTATCAAATTTTGAGTAGTTGCTTTGATAGTCCCCTTCGAGCCCAGCTACCGATTATGTCTCTTTATGTGAGAAAGTAAGCAGTTGTTTACAGAGGATGGGAGTCTATTACCGGTTCTTCCCAGAAACAATGGTTAGGTGAACTGTCCACCAGGGAGAAAGGGTATCCATATTTGAGAAGCATCAGGTTTTATGAGAGTGTGTATCTAGTATTCAAGTAGGATTCTCTCCTCCTTTTTGGGACACGTTACTTGCAAAATAAAATGGTTGAAAGCGGTTCATAATGTCACCTTTTTGGGCCAATTTCGATAATGATAAAAAATATCGAAACTATAGAAGTTATTTTCGTTTTATTTTCCATAATTTTCCAGTCTATGTAATTACTTTTCAATATTCAAATTTCGAGAAGAAAAGCATGCAAAGACTTTCGCAAGTTCAGAATTCAATTTAAGGGATCTTCTTAGATTGGATATAATCGGTGTAAAATTATTGAGCAGCATCGTAATTTCGGCGTGAAAATGATATTAAATTAGTTCGTTATTATTATTAATATTAGATATTATCGTAAATATACGACACTATTAAGATTTTATTTTGATTTCTTAGTTCATGATATATAAAAGCCATAAAAGCATGAAGTTTGAATATCATTTCCTTAACATATAAGCTAGTCTGAAACATTCACTCGCTAAAAGAAGTCCGTGTAGAAATTATTTTAAAAGAACAACTATATGTATAGATAATTGGATAACTGACTGTAAAGATATCACTGCTTTTTTTCGGGAAATTTACATTGCAATTTATTTGATATTATTTGCAGATCATCAAAACAGTAACACAGTAACCACATATTGCTCTTACCTAATTGTCACAAAAATTATTCCAAGACGTTCTTATTTGAAACATTATGCGGTCAATAACTCCAATTGCGCCTTCATGGTCAAGTGGTTCTGTCCTCGACATAACTCCGGTTGCTCCTTCATGATCGAGTGGTTATGTCCTCGACATAACTCCGGTTGCGCCTTCATGATCGAGTGGTTATGTCCTCGACATAACTCCGGTTGCGCCTTCATGATCGAGTGGTTATGTCATCGACATAACTCCGGTTGCTCCTTCATGATCGAGTGGTTATGTCCTCGACATAACTCCGGTTGCGCCTTCATGATCGAGTGGTTATATCCTCGACATAACTCCGGTTGCGCCTTCATGATCGAGTGGTTATGTCCTCGACATAACTCAGGTTGCGCCTTCATGATCGAGTGGTTCTGTCCTCGACATAACTCCGGTTGTGCCTTAATGATCGAGTGGTTCTGTCCTCGACATAACTCCGGTTGCTCCTTCATGATCGATTGGTTATGTCCTCGACATAACTCCGGTTGTGCCTTAATGATCGAGTGGTTCTGTCCTCGACATAACTCCGGTTGCTCCTTCATGATTGAGTGGTTCTGTCCTCGACATAACTCCGGTTGCTCCTTCATGATCGATTGGTTATGCCCTCGACATAACTCCGGTTGTGCCTTAATGATCGAGTGTTTCTGTCCTCGACATAACTCCGGTTGCTCCTTCATGATTGAGTGGTTCTGTCCTCGACATAACTCCGGTTGCTCCTTCATGATCGATTGGTTATGCCCTCGACATAACTCCGGTTGTGCCTTAATGATCGAGTGGTTCTGTCCTCGACATAACTCCGGTTGCTCCTTCATGATTGAGTGGTTCTGTCCTCGACATAACTCCGGTTGCTCCTTCATGATCGAGTGGTTATGTCCTCGACATAACTCAGGTTGCTCCTTCATGATTGAGTGGTTATGTCCTCGACATAACTCCGGTTGCTCCTTCATGATCGAGTGGTTCTGTCCTCGACATAACTCCGGTTGCTCCTTCATGATCGAGTGGTTATGCCCTCGACATAACTCAGGTTGCTCCTTCATGATCGAGTCGTTCTGTCCTCGACATAACTCCGGTTGCTCCTTCATGATCGAGTGGTTATGCCCTCGACATAACTCCGGTTGTGCCTTAATGATCGAGTGGTTCTGTCCTCGACATAACTCCGGTTGTGCCTTAATGATCGAGTGGTTCTGTCCTCGACATAACTCCGGTTGCTCCTTCATGATCGAGTGGTTCTGTCCTCGACATAACTCAGGTTGCTCCTTCATGATCGAGTGGTTATGCCCTCGACATAACTCCGGTTGCTCCTTCATGATCGAGTGGTTCTGTCCTCGACATAACTCCGGTTGTGCCTTAATGATCGAGTGGTTCTGTCCTCGACATAACTCCGGTTGCTCCTTCATGATCGAGTGGTTCTGTCCTCGACATAACTCCGGTTGCTCTTTCATGATCGAGTGGTTCTGCCCTCGACATAACTCAGGTTGCTCTTTCATGATCGAGTGGTTCTGTCCTCGACTTAACTCCGGTTGTGCCTTAATGATCGAGTGGTTCTGTCCTCGACATAACTCCGGTTGCTCTTTCATGATCGAGTGGTTCTGTCCTCGACTTAACTCCGGTTGTGCCTTAATGATCGAGTGGTTCTGTCCTCGACATAACTCCGGTTGCTCTTTCATGATCGAGTGGTTCTGCCCTCGACATAACTCAGGTTGCTCCTTCATGATCGAGTGGTTCTGTCCTCGACATAACTCCGGTTGCGCCTTCATGATCGAGTCGTTCTGTCCTCGACATAACTCCGGTTGCTCCTTCATGATCGAGTGGTTCTGTCCTCGACATAACTCAGGTTGCTCCTTCATGATCGAGTCGTTCTGTCCTCGACATAACTCCGGTTGCTCCTTCATGATCGAGTGGTTATGCCCTCGACATAACTCAGGTTGCTCCTTCATGATCGAGTGGTTATGCCCTCGACATAACTCCGGTTGCTCCTTCATGATCGAGTGGTTATGCCCTCGACATAACTCAGGTTGCTCCTTCATGATCGAGTGGTTATGCCCTCGACATAACTCAGGTTGCTCCTTCATGATCGAGTGGTTATGCCCTCGACACAACTCCGGTTGCTCCTTCATGATCGAGTGGTTATGTCCTCGACATAACTCAGGTTGCTCCTTCATGATCGAGTGGTTATGCCCTCGACATAACTCCGGTTGCTCCTTCATGATCGAGTCGTTCTGTCCTCGACATAACTCCGGTTGCGCCTTCATGATCGAGTGGTTATGTCCTCGACATAACTCCGGTTGCTCCTTCATGATCGAGTGGTTATGCCCTCGACATAACTCAGGTTGCCCCTTCATGATCGAGTGGTTATGCCCTCGACATAACTCAGGTTGCTCCTCCATGATCGAGTGGTTATGCCCTCGACATAACTCAGGTTGCCCCTTCATGATCGAGTCGTTCTGTCCTCGACATAACTCCGGTTGCTCCTTCATGATCGAGTGGTTATGCCCTCGACATAACTCAGGTTGCTCCTTCATGATCGAGTGGTTATGCCCTCGACATAACTCCGGTTGCTCCTTCATGATCGAGTGGTTATGCCCTCGACATAACTCAGGTTGCTCCTTCATGATCGAGTGGTTATGCCCTCGACATAACTCAGGTTGCCCCTTCATGATCGAGTGGTAATGTCCTCGACATAACTCAGGTTGCTCCTTCATGATCGAGTGGTTATGCCCTCGACATAACTCAGGTTGCTCCTTCATGATCGAGTGGTTATGCCCTCGACATAACTCAGGTTGCTCCTTCATGATCGAGTGGTCATGCCCTCGACATAACTCCGGTTGCTCCTTCATGATCGAGTGGTTATGCCCTCGACATAACTCAGGTTGCTCCTTCATGATCGAGTGGTTATGTCCTCGACATAACTCCGGTTGCTCCTTCATGATCGAGTGGTTATGTCCTCGACATAACTCAGGTTGCCCCTTCATGATCGAGTCGTTCTGTCCTCGACATAACTCCGGTTGCTCCTTCATGATCGAGTGGTTATGCCCTCGACATAACTCCGGTTGCTCCTTCATGATCGAGTGGTTATGCCCTCGACATAACTCCGGTTGCTCCTTCATGATCGAGTGGTTATGCCCTCGACATAACTCCGGTTGCTCCTTCATGATCGAGTGGTTATGTCCTCGACATAACTCAGGTTGCCCCTTCATGATCGAGTCGTTCTGTCCTCGACATAACTCCGGTTGCTCCTTCATGATCGAGTGGTTATGCCCTCGACATAACTCAGGTTGCTCCTTCATGATCGAGTGGTTATGTCCTCGACATAACTCCGGTTGCTCCTTCATGATCGAGTGGTTATGCCCTCGACATAACTCAGGTTGCTCCTTCATGATCGAGTGGTTATGCCCTCGACATAACTCAGGTTGCCCCTTCATGATCGAGTGGTTATGTCCTCGACATAACTCAGGTTGCTCCTTCATGATCGAGTGGTTATGCCCTCGACATAACTCAGGTTGCTCCTTCATGATCGAGTGGTTATGCCCTCGACATAACTCAGGTTGCTCCTTCATGATCGAGTGGTTATGCCCTCGACATAACTCCGGTTGCTCCTTCATGATCGAGTGGTTATGCCCTCGACATAACTCAGGTTGCTCCTTCATGATCGAGTGGTTATGTCCTCGACATAACTCCGGTTGCTCCTTCATGATCGAGTGGTTATGTCCTCGACATAACTCCGGTTGCGCCTTCATGATCGAGTCGCTATATTGATGTCCTTAACTAGTAATCATAAGCCCTTCTCTGCTGTGAGTTCAAATCCCTACAACGACCTTAGTTCAGAAGTGTCCAGCTAGTTTACAGAACTTTGATGGTTCTACTAAGGCATGTGTCTGGGGGTCTTCCCCTACTGCTAAAACTGGACAAGTTTTTAATAGGTTTTCATGATGGAAAATGATTTACCGTGAAAGTTTTCAAAACACAATGACGTACAGTTCTTTGGGTTATTTTTCTTTTAATGTGCATTGAAAATTCATGGTAAAAAATACAATAGCACAATATCAATCTAATGTGATAAAAAAATATAAGGTCACCATGCGATATCAAAATATTTTTTCCTGTTTTCATTAAGGGCAACAACTCATACAAAAAAACTCAAAATGTGTCGTTAAATAAATCATAATATCACAGAAACAATGATAATTGGGCAATACTATTTTTTGAAATTTTATAATTATATACAATATTTAGGGGTCTACTGCCTTAACACTCTCCCAAGAAGATAACTGTAGGAGTTAAGAAGTTTTTTAGAAGGGACTGTAGTGAAACTTGAACTGTCATTAAACTTTGCACTCAGGGAATGCAGTGAAGAAATATAAACATTTTGTGGAGAACAGGTTGTAAATTAAGCAAAGCTGATTTTGATCAGAGACCCACGTGCTATGTTTTTCAAATGCATATTTTCGATATAAGCATTAAATGATGGTTATTTTAGTATGCCAGTTGTCGTTGGCATGGCAACTGTAACATGTTTTATTGATAATATTGACCATAATTCAATGTTTTCTTCTCCTCTGAAAATACCCCTCACACGAAGCACTTTTTGTTTTGTTTTATCCATTTAGTTTGATTCTTAAATATTCTTTGTCTATAAAAACGAAGAAGGGACATGTTATTATATTGTATTGTATTTTATAAAAGGGGGTTTAAATATAAATATTCATTATATATTCTGACTGTTTGATGTCTTAAATACATCCTGCATTGATATTGCTGTGAAATATTTGACATTCTCTTCGCTGTTGGCGAAAAACGTTTAATTCCGATGCCATTTAGAACAATTCCCATCAATTGTATCAGTCGTAACTATTCGAGAATTTCTGTAACTGAGAAATACGCCTCATACATAAGTGTAGGGTTACAAGTCTTGGTTATGCGGTTTCCGGTCACTACTTTTTTCAACACTAGGCACTCGTTTTCAAGAAGCGTCTTAGAGTCGCAAACTTTCAAACGTGTCTATCGTTCGCGATTGACAAAATGGGCATCATGTTCCCATTGAAAGAAAAACGGGATGTTTCCATCGTTCCCAAGATCAGCCATTGTGGAAAGTAGCCCGTGAACAACAACAACAAAATGGCGGACTGTCTATTATGTCCGAGGCACTTTTCTTTAGACAAACGCTGCAATTGGTATAATTTTTATGTGTATGACCGTTCGATATTGCTTAAATGTAAATTCGAAGCATATATTTTATTCATAAAATACTGACCATGTCTTACACGTTTTGTTTACTCGGGAGACATAATTGCGAGACACAAAAGCTTTGGAAAATCTTTAATGACGACGTAGTCTGAAACAATGTGTAAGCTTTCTGCTTCTTCATGATACGAGTATGTGTCGTGGTATTTCAATAATTACCTCATATATTATGTATTTATATAATGACTACAATATATAATCGTGTATTAAATATTTAACTACATTTGTAATTACTACTATGCATAATATGATATCTAAATAATGACGTTTACAAAAACGTTTAATGATTTACGATTGCATAATTTTACATTTTTACATTGATTTTTCACAGCTTGATGGATTTTAAATTACAAATGCGCCCAATCACAATGATATTAGTTATATTGTTCTTCAATATGGTTCATTGTACTCGTATTGTATTCATAGCTATAAATGCTCTATCGGACATTAACGAACGGTATGGTGATTTAGTATCAAGGTCTCTCAACCTCAACTGCCATTATTGATAATTTGGACAACACATGACTGGTGTCATAGAAAGCCATACTTTTCAATTTATCACCTATGCACACATAGACAATATGGCTTTAAATCATCTATCTCTTGCTAAATAATTCTAATAAATGGTATTTATTACGTGTTCATCTGTCAGCTAGTAGAGTGGTCTGTTTCCTTCTTTTGACTAGAATTATTATTGAAACGATTTTGATTGATCTTGCATTGATTTTTACGCTTGATGTTTTTTGCGCTAAAAGAGTTGTAAAAACAACATACTCTTGAAGTAATTATTCTAAATTATACGTCAGTCGCTCCATTGTGACCGTTCATAAATCTACTTGTGAATACGTCTGCAAAAAACACGTTTTAAACTGATCGAACATTTGTATTACGTTATCAAATGACGAAGAGGTTCCGGCCAGCCATTCATTCCTATATGGAATGGGGCTTGTTGAATTTTGGAACCTACATTATTCTCAATTCTCAAACGTGTCAATGATGTAAATGAATAAATGTTAAGATAATTTAGAAACGAAGACAATCCTTAGATGAGTTATTATTGATAATAATTTTCTTTATCTAACGAAGGTAACATGTATTGATATAGTCATATTATATACAAACATACATGTATACATGTACGTTTGATGTCATAGATTACAACATGGCCTTCAAACAACACATGCAAAAACTGAAAACAAAACATGTAACCAATAGCGACAAAGATATTAAAATATTGACATCACTTTAAAATCCTTAGCCCCTTTTGTCATAAGTGGATACTTCAGTCATTTTACGTATGTGATGGCTTTGTTATAAGATGAAATTTTATTTTGAACGTACTGTAAGCGGGATATTGTTACGAATTTTCGAAGACAATAATGTGAAAGAATTTTTACGTAATTAGTTTTATGTTTATGTGTTATTAAGTTATTGTTTGAAATTGAACGTATTTCATACTCGCTGTTATTAGAAATTAGAAAATTGCACTGAAATCTATAGAATTTCCCATGTTTCAAAGACTGGAGGAAAAACGAAGTTATGTTTCAATGAAAATCCACTTTAAAATAGATAAAACCCCACACAGGATCAATCTAATTGAATAAAGAAATACATAATACATTGTAATAGATCAATATTCTTTGTTCTTTTCTATCATTTGCATTCTTTTCGATAAATGTCCCACTGTGCATTTGAATATCTAGGATAACTATGCAAAAAATAACAATAATTGGGCAATAGAGTTTTCTGCAATAACTACTATAGATTAAATGGTGTGTTTATACACGTGCTGGCATCATTACAAAATATTTTAATAGGATAAATTCTCAAGTTATGTAAACTGACAATTGATCACTGATATATTGTGTACAAATTGAGCTAGAGTTTTAAAGTTATTTTACGATTTTTGGGGACAGTAGCCTTATGATACCAATTGGCAGATTCCACAGAAATAAATATAATATCGCTGTCTTGTACTTCAGACATATCCTGTCGTTATAAACCATTTCCTATCGGTATACGACATTTCCTGATTAAATTAAGATTCAATTCGAATGAGTTTTCATAAGGTGATATTATTATCTATAGAAAATTTTCTCCAGGAAGGACTCGCCTACTATGTAGTGATTTGAAATCGTCTGAATCTGACGTTTCCAACGCGTGTCATTAACTAATGAGACCATTTTCTACCAGAAATTGTTGAATACAGAAAGTTAATAATTATATTGAGTTCTTGAAATGACTTCATTCCAGCGGATCTGATGCCGAATTTCCACAATATTTCAGTATGCTTCTTAGGAATATTTTACAAGTTTTTATTATTCGTATAAATCTAATGAACATTAATGGATATGAATCGTTGCTGCAATGCAAACGTACTATTCATAACAATTTCTTCATACAATCTTGCGTCATATTTTGCCCGTTTATTAAGATCAATAGGTGAAGTGTTAGAACTGTTGATCTCCGACTTATGAGTTCGAACCCTTGGCACAGAGCATGTTCTCTGCGACAATTAAGTTGAAGCTATTGCGCCAAAGACAATCTCGTCACCTCAGAATTAAAATGGCCTATCTACCTCTTTAATGCTTGTCCGATAGACTCTGTCTATCTCTGCTGATCACTAACAGTAAGTTATTGGTAGTAACTAGCGGACACTTGATCAAAAATCAGGAAAACTTGTTAGATTAACTTATAACTGAAATGTTATAAATGTAGGCGAAAAAAAGAATTAAATGGATTTGCATGTAAATACAAAACCGTAGCCGAATGGCTAGCGTGTCCGACATCGGAGCAGGAGGTCGAAGTTTAGAACCACATTGAGGACTGGGTTATAACTGATGCGGTAGTTTGGTGAGCCGCCAGCTATTGAATAATGGTTACCATAGGCTCATCTCAGCCAGGCGCCCGGTAAAAAGGGATTCGGGCGGTGCACTGTGCGCACAAAAAACAGGTGTCTCATAAGCAAAATTGACTGGCCCTTTCAATAGGGGTGACACTCTGATAAACAAAATATTTACCTGTTCTAACTATTATGATTAAATGCATTGAATCAAAATTTGAACAAAATAGATAAACAAAAGAGATATTTACACAAAACATTACCACATATAGTCAGACAACTAAGGTTAACATTACACCTGAAACAAAAACCCATGATAAATCAATTAATGCAAAGTAATTTGCCCACCACATCTAGACTATGTTCTGAAATGAAAGAAATTCCATTACATATTCGTATTTCTAGAGCCTTGATCTCTATAGTTTTAGGATTGAAAGGAATAATAAAGGAACATATTACTGCGATTAGAGTCAACACACACTTCTTTTTGATGTTCAAAACAAATATGTAGTCAAATGAATGTTTTAAGCGTGTATGTACAGCCACATTATTTTCTTTGTAACAAATGGTTGCATCAACTATTCCCGAGCAATATATTGACACAGGCTAAAACAATGGAGTTAACATAACACTTCATCATTATTCTGTCTGTCAATTTACATTGATCTGATACAAACATATGATTCGTAAGCGGAATTCAGAATAAATTCATACAGTAATTTTATATCATAATGGTCCGTTTAAACCATATTATGCGTAAACCACTTCACAATGGTCGAAAAGCCGGATTGTCTTCAAGATGCTTTAGAAATATATTTACTTCGTGAAGTCGTAAGCCAGATAATGCCCTATTTATCACTGAGATCTCATCAATGTTGTTGCCGAAAAAGTTCTATCTACCCGCAATATATTTGTACCAAATAGAGTGCCCGTGTTCGGGCAGCTTTGTATCTGTCTAGTATTCACTATTCCCTCACCACTGTGCGTTCTAATTCAACCCGGGACCAGACGAGTCTCACTGGTGAAGAAATTGTCCCACTAGATTAAAGACATTGAAACAGGAAAACGAGGCGTGTGACTTAGGGGTCCTCTGAATCACAGTAGGCGGTAATTCAACAGACATGGTCATTGGTAGATTAACTTCTGTTAACATAATTAGTTACTATAATGCTTAAAAGCAACAGGAAGTTAATCATAAACTAAATAGTACTATAAATCAATAAAATTTATGGCCCAATTTTTTACTAGATGTCAAATCTACAGACACCAAGCTGACCGTGATCAGACAGGATTATTCTGATTAGGGACAATAAAACAAATTAAAAATTGGACCTCATGTGGATTTGGGGGGGGGGGGGGGGGGGCGCTTATAAAGGAGCTGTTCAATGTCTTTAATATTGAATGTCAATAATTCAGTGAGCAGTACGTATGTTATAATATAATTTTGATCAGTTTCTTGTAGAACATCCAGAAGAGAGCTTGAACACGACCATCTGGCTTCCTTCATTCCTACTTTACATCAAATCTGAAGACCTCTTAATTCATGTTTATGATAGATACTGTGAAGATTGACTTATGAGATGAATATATTAAGTGCCAGATAGATTGGTCATTAACTATATACAGTGTTTCTTCATCAAATCACAAATACTGTGTCATTAAGTGTCCCTTTCTTGTTAGCAATGTTTCGTCTATAACTCTCAGAAAACAGAACTAAAGGGACAAATAGATACATGTTTTCTTTTCAAAATAATGAAAATATTTATTTAAGTATAGTTGTGGTAACAGCCAAACTCAATATTCATAGTACATGTTCGTATTGAATCTATTTTGATAAGTGTAAGTAAACAATGAACATATGTTTCATCGGACTAAATGAGCTGTAGTTTTAATGATTGTTTTTAGGCTTGAGAGCGTAGTTGTTGCACCACTTAAAGGTTTAATAAAATTGTTGTAAATTATGTATAAGATTTATGAGCTTGTTGCCCGCTAGAATCCCCTTTCCTGTTGTACAGTCATTTAATCATGTATAAAGGTTAAAACTAACAATGTCAGCGATGTATACGTACTATGGTAATATTATGATGGGTGATTTATGTACGCCATGTCGCATTTTTTCGTGGCGAAAATGCGAAAGGACGACAACAGGAAAGCGACAATACGACACATAAATTGTGTCATGTTTCTGCATTACTTCTGATGTACCTTTCCTTTTTAGTGGCAAATGCGAAAAAGCGAAACTATGTAATGTTTCTGCATTGCGTCTGTCGCGTCTTTATTTGTCTGTGGCGAAAATGCAAAGATGCAAACACACGAAGATACTCTGACAAAGTCAAATCTTTTCGCCCCTTCGGGTTTTCGCATTTTCTCATTATAACATTCTTGCTTTTTGACATTGTCGCATTTTCGCTTTTTTTGGCCGTGAAAAAGCAAAGACACTACAAATGTTATGACATTTAATATGTCGTGCTGTCGCCCTTCTCTTGTCGTCCTTTCGTGATTTTGCATTTTCGTGGCGAAAAAGCGAAAATACGACATGGCATAAATCAGCCACCATATAGAATACATGAATATTAACAACAGCGACCACAAATATGCGGCTTACATAAAGATTCATGTATAAAATGTATGTTTACCACATAAATGTTTGTAATGAAAATTTGCCAATAAAGAGATATTCTGATTGGTACCAATACATCACCTAATCAGAAATGATAGAACTCTTCAGTATCACATATGACGGGTACCACTTGCTCGTCATAACCACAACTGGCTGTTTGCTTCATCCAGATTAATCTGCACCTAACATAGAGGTTGAATCATTATATGAAAAGGAAAAGTAAGACAATGATTATGTAGTGTTAATTAAATGATGTTTTATCTAATTTGTCTGATTGCGTTGTAGGTATAAGAGTTTGAGGTAATTGGAGTGTTTGGAGGTCACAATCCGGGTCCCCGCATGTATCAAACTCTGAATATTTTTAGGAAGCAGATAACGTTGTGGTATTAGTAAGAATGTAACAGCATGTTTTTATCATAGTTTCACCAATCTTCTATCATAGAAATATCAGAGCAACAGACAACAGTTAAAACCCAACAGTTCCAAAGCCAATGGAGGTCTAATCTCTAAAAATATTGATTTATAGCCCCTTATCAGTCTACTCCTGTCTGGTCACGGTAAGCTTAGTGTCTGTAGACTTGACATATAGTGAAAAATAGGGTCATAAATTGTATTGATTTTTATAATGATAATTAGTTTATGACCAACTATAAGCATATTGTAACTGATTATGTAATCAGAAGCTAGTCCATCAAAGACCCTGTCAGTTTTATTACCCCTTACTGTGGAACAGAGAGAACTGCTTGTCCATAACTCACATGCCTCGCATTCCTGGTTCAATGTCTTTAAATAAAAATTAAAGAGGTTTAAATCATGTTCTTAATATACGTCACAGGTCCTGTCTAATGCGCACTATGCTACTAACAATTGACATTTTTTGTGCTGTCCGCTTGTATGTTAGCGTCCTGCAGATGGACTTATTTCAAAAGCATAGCAATAGACTGAATAACTTGTTTATGCTACAATTAGGTACATGAACTTAAGATAACTATATTATTTCTTCAGTGAATTATTTAGTGATTCGATTTGTTCTAATGGTATTTGTATTCTTCGTGCCAGTATTTCAAACAGTAATTAACACGATGACTTGTGTTAACAACATCTTTAGTCAGGTAATAAAGAATCCAGGGCATGGTGTTGAATAATATATAAACAGCAATATGTACCATGTAGTAGATCATCCCTCCTGTGATAAATCATAATACATATATATAAAACGTAATGTTGTTTGAGCGTTGATCTTGGATTATAGATAACTTTTTTATTTTATTTTTATTTTGGAATATTACAACTAGTGTTGACATGATGAGAAAAAAGGCATTCAATATTAACCTGGTGAGTTAGATGTTAATTTTAATATTGTATTCATCATTTGCCAGTATATATTTCAAGAATCTTAAGATAAACAAGAGTGACACAAGCGGTGCCAACATTCTTCTGTTGCTACCTCTCTCTTGTTCTGTTTTTTTAGCAATGAGCTGCATTAAGATATTTTTGCACGGACGCAGACGCTGACACAGACGAAGACGCAGTGATTAAAAAAAGCTAAAAAAAAAAGATCACAACAGCTCGACTTTTTCTTCGATAACAGACGAGCTAATAAAATGTTTGCACAAAGTAATTACGTATCATGGGTGGTCCATTTTAAGACGAGACGATTTTTCATCGATATTTGAACAATTTGGAAACCTTCTGTGTCAATTAAAGAGATTTTATTAAATCATTAAGTTTACATCACACTTGTTATAATCATGTAATACTTTAAATAATTATTAATTAGCCTTTATCTCATTGTGTCATTGCCCGTTCTGTCCGTTGTTTTAATTTTACCACCTCTTGCCGCTAGATATAAAAGATAGAACCCTCTCGTTTTCTTGAACAGAACAGTACAAAACAGAACTTTGTTTAAGATTTGTTTTAGTGCGAAAAAATAGCATTAATTATTAACACTAAGGCCAGTCACGACACTAAAAAGTAAAAAAAATCATCATTTTGCTTACATGATAATAACATAGTGAATTAATTACAAAGCTGATAGAACATGTACAAAAACCTCTTGTATTTATTAAAATATTATGTAAATACAATACACTTTATATAGGTTATGTGATAAAGTCTCGTGTTGCCCTCATTTGTCTCTCTGTACAGTATCATGTTTTTTATTTGGGTTGAACGCCGTTTTCTAAAAAAACATCAGTCATACGGCGGTCGATTCACCATACAAGATACGGTATTTAAATCAGTGCTAAGTTACCCTACGACTAAGAACGGCATCTTCTCCACATGTGGAAGGAAATCAAATTTTCATGGAGGGTATGACCTGTGGCGACCGGGAATCGAACTCGGATCGCAGAGTTACAAATCCAGCGCACTACCACTTGACATGGTTGCGGCCTCGTTGAGTATATTGACTTAAATAATTGATATTGTATTGACGATGTAAATCCCACCTATAGTATTGCAGGATTCTGCCCCTGTTAATTTGTTCAGCAATTACAAGTTTTATTGCAAATTGCTGCGTATCTTTAACATAAGTACTGTCTAAGTACTCTGCTACAATAATAGCTGATTGTTCATATAAATACCACTTTATCAGACATATTTATGAATCCAAGAAGTTATTACCAGTCAGGGAAATCAGAAAAATGTGGGGGCGATGATGATAATGAACAGGAGTATACTACTCAAAATGTGAAAAGGGCCAATTTTGTAATTTGTAAGTCTTAACACACTGAACAGTTTATGACATATCGAGTGTTTGAAAATGGCACGCTGGTACGTACATGAGATTTTGGAAGTTCATGTTCGCTCATACGCAAATGCTATTGGTCCGGCATTCATTTTCTATTCCTCACACAAACCAATAGAATGTCTAATATTTACTCTGTCCTCATTTCGACGCTCGTAACGCTCGAATGATTTAATGTATGGATTACATGTTGCACTCATGATATGCAGGTATCTTTGAAAATAATCATCTTACGTATTTAATCCAAAATCTACGATAATACCATAAAGAACAAAAAGTGACCCTTAGCAAATGATAAATTTGAAATATCCAAAAGAATAAATAAAGATCAAAAGTAAAAGTGGTAAAATTGAACATTTCTGTTCATATCACATATAAAATGCTATGGTGATTTTCCTCCGATATGTTTATTTTCATAATTAGTGATTATATCTTACTATCAAAGGCTCATGCACCTTCTGACATCAATGTTAAAACACGCATATTAAACATTAGACCATGATTCAAAAATAAATTTCGTGATATGTTCTATGCCAGCAGAAATTTCTATAAACGTTTTATGAATGAAATAATTATAAACTAAGTAGTGTTTCATAACGAAACAATTGAATTGCACCCAGATGCTGGATGTTTGTTTATTTATCTTTTGAGTGCGATATACCATCACTGGATCAGAGCATAGAAGTCAGTATTATGAGTAAGAAAGGTAGGGTAATAAAGTGCAGATTAATCATTAGTTTTTGTTAAGTATTCATCTTGCACATCCGAAGTTGTTTGTCTATCTCATACAGTTACTCCCACCATCGATCAATTACCAACCTTTAATGTTGTATATTAAATAAATCTTTATTACCCCTTCGTACATTCAACCCAATATAGTGTGAAACAAAATCATGAAGTTCGCCTTTGTTAATGGGATTACACTAATTTCCTATGGAAAGGTCCTTGCGTCTGCATGATTGTGAATTGTTTCTTTATCAGCGTTTATACTAACCAATGGGACCAGTAAATGATTGAATGTTGTTAGAAACTAAACTAGTATTGCTCTTATTCATTTGATTGACAATGACAATGAATGTATACAGTCTCATAATTTAATTGTCCCTAAGCTGCATTCGGATAAGAGAAACAAACGGTATGGTTTACCCTACCGACTGTTTCTAAAGATTTACTAAACTGCTAGATACAGTAAAATACATTAATCTTGTATTCTGGAATGGTACCAAATATATAACCATATATTCACATATTTTACATCAGTGTAATATGGCATTTCTTCAATTATCTTAAATTGTTGAAATGACTCGAGTGAGAAAAAGCAGATGTGAGATTTATTTGAAATGGAAAGGAACAAACGAAGAATGTTACGGTTATTTAAGATAATGTCGCAATTTAACGATTCGTGATACAAACCAATGTGAACAACTTATACTGGTGTCAAACTTAATATCAGGAATATATTAATCTTTAGCGGATAATTATCAAACTCTCGTACTTAGACACATAGTTTCAAATGTATTCTCAAGTCAAGACAATTAAACCGCCTCGTAATTTGAAATATGCATTTGTCATAACAACAAAGTAGTACATGTTGTTGCTACGATTTAAACATTGTATTGTTGTTGTAATTCGTTTCATTTGTCGGTTGTATGTGCAAAGAAGGGATGTCATCATATTTCATTTATAAAACCAGTTCAATCCCAATTGTATGGTTATGTAATCTGTTCATTTGTATAACTTGGCTAATAAAAGGAGTGCTTATATAGCATGCTTTATGTTAACTAAATGTAACCGCCGCTTTTCATTAATGAATATAGATAAGAAATGGACTTCTAGAAAAAGTCCAAAATGCATACCTTCCCCGAAATCCTTCCCCAAGGCACACCAAAACACAAAGGAAAATACATAACAAATTGTCGACAATTCAGTCTTTAGTCTCATCTTCGATTGGTCAGTGGCATTGCTGACCCACCTCCATCTTTCATTTCCCTAAATCACATCAAACACAAAGGCACATATATAAAATGATAAATTGTCGACAACATTCAGTCTTCAATCTCGTCTTTAAAACGGTCAGTGGCAAAGTGGACCCTCCTCCGTGGTTGAGCATCGCTGACTTTAAATCACTGTAAACTCTCACTGATAGAGGGCCGTGGGTTCGACCATGCCTCTTTAAGTGAGAAAGTAGGCAGTTGCTTATGGAGGATGGGAGTCTAGTACTGGTTCTTCCCAAGAGCGATGATTAAGTAAATTGTCCGCCTCGTATGACTGTTGAAAAGGGGCGTAAAACACAAACGAACAAACAAAATAAAGTCACACGCAGTTAACACTGGCCTGATGAGTCTAACTTTTCACTTACCCTCTGGGACATCACAGTGCAGAATGGTCAGACGTATTACAACATCATTCATTGAATTGTTCTCACTTGCCCAAGTTTAAGTAATGTCGTCATCATTAGTCTGACGCTTGGATAGACCTATTACGGCTAATGCTTTTGAAACACATTCAAGTTCTGTTTTAAGTTTGACAAAGGTCCATTGACTTCATATTTAATAGATTTACAAATGACCTCAGTTTAAACTAACAATATTTAATATGTGAGTATAAATATTATGTGGATTATTAATGTGTTCCTGTCTAATGCAATCCTTATTTGATGGGCAAAAAAATATTTTTCTTAATGGAAACAAAAAGAATTTGGTATGTTGATGGATTCCTTCCATTTCCTTAAAATGTTCAACGATTCTCTTAGGAGCTCTACAACGTAGTCTATTATACGTGCAATGCTAGATTAGAACAATAATTCTTAAGATAAAATAAAGTGAAGTATTTGTATGGCCTCGTAAATTCTAAAAAGTTTACATTTTTCGTTGCATGGAATTTCAAACGGGTTTCCTTTACATTCTTCTTCATCTTCTTAGCAATACGGGGCGTCAATTAATTCTGTCCTAATCTTGGTTCAAATATTATTTATCGGTGTGCAGTAATGCTCATATTGTATTCTTTTTAATATGTCAACCCTTTTTAAATTTTAATAACCTGGACAGATACTTAATTCAAGTCTATCAACAGCATTACAATTTGTAACAACTGATGTTTAATCCCATATTGTGTGATTCTGTTTTTCAGGTTCCTAGTTTCCGATTGTTGCATTTTGTAATCTGGATATTATCTAGGTTGAATCTATTACTGTATCAGTGAAATTTTGTCTTGGAATCGCTTTCGTTTTTATCTGTTTTTTATATTCTTGAGTGTTCACTTAACGATTTTAAGGTTATTGCAATAATCTATGATCGTCAAGTGGTAGTTGGTGCTGTTGTGACGATTGATTTATTTACCTCAAATCTGGTTTGTCTGTAAAGCATTTATTGTGGTTGACATATAATTCACTCAGTAGACGAAAAAGGTCTAAATGATCTAAGTAAATAAATAAAAAAATCCGACTGAATGCCATTTTAGATATCTTAGATTGGCACACATTGCGTTCGTATCAAATCTATTTGGTGAAAATGTAGTACGTGTTAGCAGAATACGCTATGAAACATCACAATGAACCAATCATGTTCTTTTTTATTATCAATGCCTATAATTTTATATTTGATTGATGAATTTTTCGATGTTGAAAACAGTCTTCAACATAATGATATACGAAATGTCGTAGCTGATTGACATGTAAATAGCATTTCACATATTCGTAGCTATATACCAACTCTTCTTTTCACAGATATGTACGTTTACCTAATTATATGTATTGTATTTAATTTACATGAATTAGTTTCCATGTCAGTCGCACGCACGCGATTCCAGAAATTACTAAAACTAAGTCTCTTCGTACCGTACTGCATATAGCTGTTAATTATTTAAAATGCATTATTATTTATTTCTTCGGAGGTAAGTACAATGTATGTGGTTGGGCCCACTCGTCTAGTTTAAGCACACAACAGTTTCATTGGCGACCGTTCTAAAGCGGGACGCCTCAGATAGATTATTATATATGAAACATATACGAATAAAATGAATAAGAAATATCCGAGTCAATTAAATTAATAATGAAAAATAATCAACATTCCATAGGTATTATATATATAATATTATGCATGTTGTCGTCCATATTTTTATGTTCCTATGCTTTAGGTAGGTCTTTGGTTGGTGGCTTTATCGAAAGTTGTATTTTGAAGAAGATGGGATACCTCATTTGGGTTTTACAAGGAATACGTTCCTTATCAAGCTGTTTTGTATGTCCTTGATTATTGTTTTCAAAATATGGACGAATTATCATGTATTCAAATACTATATAATGCTGTTTTGATGTTTGCGTATTTACTATTTCTATATATGATAGATTATAGTATTTATAATTTGTATAGGTTTTCATGATAGAAAATGATTTACCGTGACATTTTTCAAAGACGATAACAATTCTTTGAGTCATCGCCTTTTTGGATTTGTATTCAAGTCTATGGGAGTGACCAATGGTCAAAGATTAAAGTAAAAGGAAGATCCATTTCAATTAAAACTCACGGTGAAAAGATGCAAAAATATGGTATCAATCAAAATCGATAAAGAAAAATATATTTTACCTTGCAATATCTTCTTAAATTGATGTGTCAAATTTCAACAAAGGGCAACAACTCTTACAAAATTAAAATGTTTCGTAAAAACTGATGTATCTGAGTTAACTATCAAAGAAATAATGAACATTGGGCAGTACTATTTTTGTAGTATTAATATTTGTGTACAGCATTTAGCTGATATGTCAGAAAAGTACGGTATGAAGAACCGAATACCTTAATACCAAAAAAAATTCCAATTTGTTTAGATGTTTCACGATATTATAATTATTTCATGTTAAGATAAAGCATGATTTAGGAGGACGCCGATTTCTTGGTATATTTAACATGAAAAATGGTTTTCAAAATACATTTGTATATCATTTAATATGTCACCCACTAATCTAAATCGAATATTATAGCTAATGAGACAGTAGGTACATAAAATTATAATGTAATCTAAACAACTAATGGACAAGGTAAGCATAGCATAACATAATATAGCATAAAACATAACAAACCAAGAGATTTCAACTCCATATTGATTATCGTGAAATTTAGTCACACCACACCACACTAGCCTACCCAGCCTAGCATAGCCCAACACAGCACAACCCAGCGCGGCGCAGCGCAAGACAGCACAGCGCAACACAACATAACAAAACATAACGTAGGCTTGTCCATTTAAATGGGAATAATCAACACCGCTTTCTGTTACATTTGTTCATAAATGTACCTGTCAAGATACAACAAAAGATATACTAGATACAATTTGATGATTGTTGTTTCAATAGCATCATATTTCATATTTTGCTTGCCTACATAGCGAACATTTCGCTATTTGATAGCATGTGGCATCTAAATATCATTTGAAATTATTTATTGCTTAGAAACCTTATATTTTTTTTATTATTTACATGGATAAACATATTTGCAAAAGAATGCATGAAAAACGCAATGCACACGTGCACACGTACAGATGTTACCATGATATAATACAGACATTGTTGTCTATTGACATCGAATAAACCTTTAAACATGAAACAACATGTCACAAGTATTTTTAACATGCAGATGTTATAACTATATAAACAGCAAAGATTTACTTTTATCCAAAATTTATTATAATACATAATTGTACCTTTATTAGAATTGGAGTTCTTTTAGCACAAAATCATCAGATTCTACTATAATTGCATTTTAGTTACATCACACGTAGATTTAGCCCGCGTACTGCCATTGACTAGGTGTTCATTAAGCTTTCATGAACAAATAACAAATCAATCCATTCATTCACGAAGCATTATTCCTCTGTATGTCTTTAAGTGTATGAATTATAATTTGTTTTATAATTATATTTCTTTTACGTTTATTTTTATGTTCGGTCAAGGTCAGGGGCCTCTATGGTCGAGTGATCTTGGTCTCGGAATAGAAATATCTGGCCCCTAACCGCTGTAGACACGAATCCCATGCACTCTTTTCGAATAGAGTCCAGCTGATGGAATGCTCTTGGTCCTATCTAAGTGTACGCTGGGCAGTCGCTAAATGACCCTAGCTTTGGTCCTGTGAAAAAGATAAGCAACAAAACTTTAGAATAATGTTTATAATTGTCTAACACCCGGGGGATATATAAGGCCGTTACACCAAAACGCAGACTAATCATTCTTGTTCCAAAGTTTTTATGGTCTGAGGAGTGACACTATGTGTTCCGTTTTTTATTCGCTTGGGAAACCTTTTTGCACCATCGACTACTGGAAACTGCTGAATGTGACAATCGCTGATGATTGGTATCTGTGTTCTATTCAGTGCCATTAGGTTCACACTTAAGCTTACATCTTATTGTAATTCTCAACTGTCATCTTCATTTATGAAATAAATTCAATTTTGCGCATGAAACCTCGGACTGGGGACTAACATTGGAACAAGATGGACTGATTATTGTAGTTTTTCCCAAAGATGAAATGTTACGGTAGGAGATGCATTATTTTTAATTAGGATATTTGTTTGAGCATAATATCTTAATACATTTGTATTGTTTATCATTATTTAATATCTTGATTGACCATTCACTCCAGCGTTCATGCTAAAATAATTATTGTTGTCGCAAGACACACCTATCACTTAGAATTACATCAATTAACGCATCAGTTTACGAGACTTTTTATTCCAACAGTATCAATGGACTCTTGTTAGAAATGATGGACGTTAAGTTGGGTAAGACGCAATGTATAATACAAGAACGGATAATGGGTTATAGGACGTGAACTTAGTTTTTATTTCTGGGACATTGCCCTCATTCATTGGAAACCATTGCCTGGTTGCTTCTTGATAAACCCTTTCAAAAGTCTTTCCAAATGATAGACGGGTATAGAAACATAGTAAATACTATAAAACACTAAAAATATTGTGTAAATTCATTTAATGTTTTCATCCAAATCTAATAATTATTTTCAGGGATTTAGCATTTGCGCAATTTTTCCTTGGTTTAATATGCAAAGTGAGTAATACTATGTGGTTAGCGATTGTTACTCGCTGCCGCTGTAGCGGTCCATGTACGATACTCACACAAATTAGTAAGATTAATTATTTCACCCATCTTACAAAAATAGAATTATTAAAGATTATTTAGTAATATTTGTTCGATACCTTTACATCTTCTGTTAGTTTGTTCGGTCGATCGGCCGCTCGCATGCTCGCGCGCGTGCTTGATTGTCACCGACAATGTCTTTACTTTTCAAACTGCTTTATTTCTCAAGAGTGAGAAGTTTTATTTTGATAATTTCAAGAGTCAAGGTCATTCCAAGGGTCAAATGAAAGCAGCACTAACAGCTTACTAAGAAAATAAACAGAAGGGTAACTATTCGTTTATGCCAGATGAAAATCTGATCCCTTCGGGAAAACAATTATTTATAGGTATGTTGTTTAAGATCTGGCGGAACACATCGGATGAAGAAAACATGTATTAATATGATACCATGTACAAGGCATAGATAAGTACGGTCTTTTTTATAAAGTTTACACGTGTGATTGACTTAAACAAATACAGGATTGAATTGATAAAGAATGTTTCGTAAACGCTGATAAAACAGCATGTTATGTTAAATATACAATTTATAAACTTCTTTCGTAAATTCAATAATCATATTGTTTCAAAAATGTCTGTGATATCGTTATGTGAGTCTGTTACTGCTCGCTGCACTGAAGATATACCTGTAGAGCATATATATAGATTAGAAAGTGAAGCAGATGAGCTCGTGGAGATTTTCTGGAATTCCCATTTAATAGATCGCAGTATTGACCATCATCACAACATACCTAGTGATCACTTGTTACAGATGTAGAATTAATGAAATTATTCATGAAAGTTATCATATAGTTTCTCGTTATTTATTTAACTTTACATTCAATATTGTATTCAAGGCGACTAGATTCATTGTCTTTGACACCAAAGGATTATCTATTAATCAAGGGATTAGTGAATACTCCGAAACTCTCAAAGATTGAAATGAAAAGCTGTTTATTGGATTTAACATTTTTTTAGGCAGAATATTTCTGCGAAATGTAGCATTGAATAAATGCTTTCTGTTTAACTATTTTACTAAAATGTCCATGTGGGAAAGTGTTTATATAGAAGTTTTGTATTAATTATCAAATTGGTGAATTCACTTTTATTTTGTGTTTATTTTTGGAATATAAACCCTGTTCTTGACATGATGAGAAACAAGGCATTCAATATTAACCTGGTAAGTTGAAATATTTTAAAACTTTTTAATACAATTTTTATCATACGTATTGTCTAACACTGTCAGTCTGCCCGGGTAGGTTGAAGTTGTAAGAGCGTTGGTCTACAGATCAAGATGTTGTGAGTTTAAACACCGGGCGAGGCTCACACTGTTCGTTACAAATTTGACTGAAGATCTTATAATTATCCTATATCAAATTGTCCTCCACCTCTGAATTATGTGGGATATCTTGGCATTAGCTTGCATATAGAAATATAGAATGTGGCTAGTATTAGTTAAGGTCTAAATGAAATCCAAGGAAGCTTGTAAGGATTACTACCCGTCATGATATGATAGATATAATGTTGAAAATGGCGTTAAATCCGATGAAATTAATTAAAAATAAATAAATGAATAACAAGATCCATTTTAAAATGTTTGTTTGATGAGAAGCAGACAATTTAGAATTTTAACGACAATCTCATAACATGAGACAAACTGATTTGAGCGGTTTCTCTTGTCCATAACTCAAATTTTCCAAAGTATTAATTTCAGAATTGTTTTTTTTATAAACATCATTAACTTAATCCGAATACTATGTCACGAACATATCGTCACATAAGAACCATAAGGGCTCATCTGCAAAAATCAAATAGTGGAGAAAAAGCCGTTTAAAGGTTTGAAGGTTTACCAAAAATCAAATATTCAAGACACAATCAAGAAATTTTGTACATTTAATAAGATGGTAAAGAACTTCTAAAATACAGTTTGTTTGAATTAAACAATTGATGTACAAGCCATATACGGTCATATATGCAGATGAGCCCTTATGGTTCTGTCTATTTTTTCATTTTGTTTACAAACATAAGGACTCATCTGTAAAAAAGAACTCTAATTATAGGAAAACACTGGTTCAAATTCACATCAAAGTGTTGCTTTTTGCAACAAATATTAAATATGTGTTCCATAGATACAGTTTTATCCGATAATCTCATCTTATCACTGTCTGCGTCATCTTCACGACTGTGCGGTACAGTAACCGTTCTTTTACAGATTTATCTGTCTTAAGATCAGCATAGAAATCATGGTTACTTGATGGAATTATTAGTGAGTCGCACAGTGACATTACATCTTTCTTTTTTGGTTCAGTATTTCTGGGCGGACAACTATGCACTGATCGACGCAGCTTTATGACTCGAACTTCCAGTTGATCAAAGTTTTCTTTCACAAAAATCATGTCTGGCTGATGGTTGCTGACACCCTTATTATTTTTATTTTTAACCAGTTTACCATATTCCCATTGTGTCAGTCTTTAGTGTGTGAGATGTTTCCCTTTTGCAGTTTTTAATTTTGAAAAAATGGTCGAAATGCATGGATAAAACAGTGTAAGGATTACTTCTGCAAGCAAACTGAATAACCATATCCTAGTGATCTGGGATGAAAATTGAAGTTCCCTTTTTGGCTGTATCTATAGCAGAATGTATGGAATCACATTCCATTTGTGTATGTCCTGACTCCAACATTTTTTGTTCTATTAGTTCAACTGTTAGGTGACTAAATATAATCAGTTTCGGCCAGAGCAACAGTCTGAATACAGTATTTATTTGGTGTCTTCACCTGAGGTATACTAATACTTGATTTGTCTAAATTATTCAGTATATTGTCATCCACGAACACCTTTAGTGCATGCATCATAATGTTCATAGCCTGGAACTGCTAAACATGCTAAACAAAAGGCCTCTGTACTTGTCGCCATATACATCTGGCTCAATTTGAATCAAAGGGCAGTTCAGTCTACTGGAATATATCAGTATTCTTCTCTGCAAGAGATTAGCTGTTGCAAATGGGATCAGGTCGCTTAGTGACACATTCTATATTCCATCATGCTTGAGTTCATCAACATTTTCATCAAACATCTGTGATGATTCTTCTTTTGACTAATTAAACTTATCCAAGAAGCCAATATAGTGATTATTTTGTTTCTTTAAATGAAGAAATATCACTGTCACTTGTGTTGAATTGACATGTTATTGCATTGAAAAAAACAATTGCCATCACCTGCTACATTGTATTTAGTTTTTTTCCAAGTTAGTACTTATAAGCATATTGTTAAGTCTGATTTCATGATGTTTCTTAAATACTTGTGTTTACTTGAAACATTCTGCGGCTAGTCATAATTGCATGTTCAGTGCTTGTTGTTTCTGAGTTCTGTTGGTCTGTAGTTTGTTGCCTTCCTTTGTTTATCAATTCTGTTTTAGGCGGTTTAGCTATTTTTGCAATGTGCCTTTGCATAGGTCTGGTTCTTATTCTCCAACATTTCTGATGTATGTTAGTAATATGTATTACAGGTATATTTATATCCCCATTGATGCTGGTATCACTATCAGACCTTTGTACAGGAGTGTATGTTTTATCATTATCACTGTCATCATTTTCGTATTTTACGCTTCCAAGTTGCCTTCCTGTTTGGTTGTTTTCTTGTACAGTTTTCAATAGAATGATCTACTTTCATTCTTTTCAGTTCTGCCTGAATTTGACACAATGGAAAGTCATCATCTGAACAGCTTTGCTATTCATTATCTGTTTTATTTTTAAGGCCAGACAGTGTGCTTGACAGTGGTATGTCGTCATCAGAAGAGGACTTGGTCCTTTTTTCCATCTCAATTTCATTTACGTCCTCCCTTTTATCTAATGATTTATTTTCATTCAGACTCAAGTCTTTTTGTTTGTTGGTCGAAAGAGTTCAATTAACATCAAAACTTTTAAAACGCCTTTTGGTGATGAAACCTGCTTGGTTCAGTCTTTCTTTTCGTAGTATCATCGAGATATCTGTCAGATATTTCATTAATTATATCAAGAAAGGCTTCTTCGTCAGACCAGTCAGCTAATACAGCGCCATGTATTGAATTTTCTGTCTTTTCCATGGTCACCTGTAATTTTAATTATAATTGTAGTTTTAGAATATAACAGTTAATTTGTAAGATAAGTTACAAGACGAGTTGTTGGATTTACACTTTACTTAAAGAAAGAAGTATGTTCTGCTCGAGAAACTTGGTGATTTTAAAGAATCAACTACTGTTAAAAATAACATAATATTATAGCATAATTTCAGTAGAAAGGAAAAACAAAATAATTGTATACGTATTGAACCATGTAAGTTTTACTGTATTTAAGTCCTAACCATTCAATAATTTGTATTTTAAAATCTTAATGATAAATAAGTTTATCTTACCTGTATTAATATCCAACTAATAGAAAACCTTGTTTAAATAAGAACACAACCATTTTTTTTATTGAACTTACTTCCATATACTCTCAAATGAAATGAGAACATTTTCTCAGTGTCTTCTGGACAATGTATACATCTGGCACATCTTATAATTTCTTATCATTAATAACTGTTTACATGTCAATAATAACTGTAAAAATATATCACTTGTTAATGATTATAAGTCTGATACTAAAGAGACTTATATTAAGCCCCTAAGTATGAATTAATCGGTATACGTTAGTGTATAATTATTTTCAAACATTGCAGATGAGCCCTTATGTTCCTGAAGGATGAGTAGATGAGCCCATATGTTTCCAAGTAATTCGTAAAAATGCAGATGAGCCCTTTTCATTAACCTGATTTTTCACCTTTATTTTTTAGAAATTAAGTGGGATATTTTTTCAGCAGAAAGATAACAACAAAACATCATTATTTTTCACAAAAAGTCATTTTCGCCCAAAAGTGCAGATGAGCCCTTATGGTTCTAATGCGACGATATCTTGCTCCTCTTAAATTAAATATATTGTTGCAGACTTTGTACTCGAATCAAACTTATTTTATCATAAAATAAATCAATGAGAAGAGAATTGTTTTCGATTTTAAAGACGACATGTTATACGACATAATATAATGTTCTTCTGTGTCGATACTTATATATATATGAATGATTTGTGTGAAAAAAAGAAAGTCAATGATAATTGAATTGGTACTTCATCTAAATCCCTGACAGGAT
>OZ026846.1:11057313-11115626 GCA_964023205.1 Lutraria lutraria | reverse complement strand
ATGATGAATTTGTACAGCTGACTGGTAAGACAGGACTTGTGAAAGTTGTTTTCTTAGCATCGTGGATAAGCCCCTTGTTATAGACACAAACTTTCTCTTTTTCTTGTGCCATATTGAAGTAGTTTAACTGGAACTATCTCATCGTGTAATAACGTTAGGTCAATGGTAGTAGTATTATTTAGATCTGCGTGATCAGGAACATTAGTGTCTCTATTTCCAATCTATTTAAATGTCATTGCGATTAAACATCACGCGAACACCCAATGCCATTTGGTAAATGTTCCAGATTTAACGGTGGACAAAGACCCCAGGCATACACATGGGTAATACTACCGACTTTCCATAAAACAGCTGGTCATTCTCACGCGTGAAATCTGATCTGACTGGGGATTTAAAACTCACGGTGGCGAGTGGCTAGTGACTGCTACACAGAGACAATAACCAATCATCCAAGAAGGTCTCCCTCTGTCCATTTTAGATAGACATGGAACGGAATGTTAGAGTATTCGGTTCTTGGCTGATTATTAAAATACGAAAAACATGAATACGTTTATTTGTTTGAAAAAAAAGTTCGATCTATTTAATTTGTTCTAAAATTTTGTGTTTATATTATTAGATCGTGGTTTTACTATAATCTTTAATTGGTCTTGTATATCTACGGAACGTCTGCATGATTTTGTTAAATTTTGCACCATACTCTTCTGCACAAAAAAAAAATCTTGTCTGACTTGTATTTAATGGACAAATGAACGAACCTATTGCTCCTCCCACTTAATAAGCCATTTTTGCCACTTTTTAGAACAAAAAACCTCCTGGGAGAATCTTAAAAAACTCCCTGACGCAAGGGGTACACCCCCTTCCGTACCTACCCCCAAGCCCCCCAGTCAACAATTTCTGGATCCGTCCCTACATCTATAACTAGCCCTCGTATTGTTTATTTTGCTGAAATCTATATTAGCTCAAATGGCTGTACAATGACATCTACTGTCAAACAATTCGTAGTTCTAATGTACGTATTGTATTCGTGCAGATTATCTTCAATATTTTACGTGTTTAGGTGTGCTACTCTCATTTACTCCAGATGTTAAAATGGAATTTAAGAATGATAATTGTATATCAGAAATGTATGTCTAATGCACTTGCTTGACTGGGGATAAAGATTGTATTTCAATTGCTTTTAACATAACAGATTTGTTTTATATTAATCATAGACAAATTCTATTTTTCTAATAATAGTCTGAATTATTTTGTTTGTTTTGCGAATTCGTCTGCGATATCGTGTTATCAGATCATTTGAATGTCTATAAAAAACTGGTGTTATATGAAACACATGTTAATCGCCTCTGATAATGTAATTGGAACAAATAGGAATAAATGATGTTATAGGTTTTGAATGTTCTTTTTCATATTTTTACGATATATAGATAGATAACACAAAAACATATATTCAATGGTGTTATATTTAAGCGTGGAATATATTGTATAGTAGGTTTAAAGATTTTGAATTTTTACATATTTCTGTTTCATGGATATAGAATGTGCAAATAAACGATTTCAATGTTATTGCGAGTATGTTTAAATGAGAATATATTTGTGTGAGGTTTCTATAAGCATATCAATCATTTTCTATAAAAAATGATAATGTTATTCTTTTAACATTTATTTATATTTTTTCTATATTTTTTCTAAAACTATACAAAGTTTATTTTTTACAATATGCACTATTCATGATCTTTATATATTTAGGCTATGTTTATCTCAATAGAATAGTGTTCCCTTAAGAATAGTACATCATGGATAATGTAAATCCGTGACAGATTTGCAATAATAAATTAATTACTTCGGAATTTGACCTGTTTTAGTCGTTAGACTTTATTCCCGGCGCTAGATTTAGTCATGTTAAACATGATGATTTTAACTTATTCACCGATGATTTGTTAACTTCATCGGGTTTAACTATTCCAGTCATATCGTGGCGGGTAGTTATCCTAACCAGCTTTACTAGACTTCATTTAGGCCTTAACCAGTACTAACCACATTCTATCCGCAAGCTTCTGTCAAGCTACCCTAAATAATTCAGAGGTGGAGGACAACTTAAGATAGGATATAATATATTCAGTCTTTGTCACGGACAGTACGAGCCTCGCCCGGGTTTCTTACACACAACCTCTTGATTAGTAGACCAACGCTCTAACCACTGAGCTAACCGGCGGGCTAATTCACCGATGAAATGCTCAGTTGGTCTCATACATATTCAAAGTGTGTAGGTTTAATTAACTAACAAGCGTAATTATGATTTGTTACAGAAAACTCATTTTAACAACGTGTCGAAGCAATTAGTGTTGCTTTTCTCCGATTTTCAGACGTCTATTGATAGCTAAACACACTTGTGCAAATTATTCTAGCCACAACTAAGTGTTGACTGACTCCAGAACAATACAAGTTGTAATTCGATCTACCACGTAATAAAGCCATGATTTGATAAAGCATGGTCTTATAATTTATTGCAATGTTATTAATCTGCGGGTTGCTTGAAAAACGCTAAAAAATACGCGGCTGTGTCAATAATTCACGACTGGCACACACTTATGTCTATATTCGCAACAGCAGCTATAAGCGAGACAATAGCTACCTTTTATTGATGGATTAAAGAAATATTTTCCGTTTGTTTAATTATTACTTTCCTAACACTGTAGATAAAGAAATCACATCATTCCAAAAAATTGAAATAATCTAAGTGCTGTATTTTTTCAATACTATCTTAGAATTATTCATAATTATAAATTATCCCGTAGTAGTTTTTTTTCATTTGTTTAAAAGTATGTACGTATCTTCTAATAGTGTTGTAACAACACGATATTGTCACTCACTAATTTATGTGTCATAAAATCTCACTATTTTCTATGTCCCATAAAATTATTCCCCTCTTTTAGATGACTGTTCCACTACAATTATGATATCCATTTTCCTATGGCCATGTCTTTATTTTGTTTCAGATTTGTTTGTGCCTTTTCCTTTAGAATTTAGCCTGTCACTATTCTTTCAAAGATTCCTCTACCGTTGGATTTCTTGTGGTTATCAATAGCTGTTGATATGCTGACAAAACTAGCCTTTGCATCAGCTTTGTTTTGTTGCCAACCCACTTTATGGCATTCAATTGTATTCCATTTTTTTACACCAATCGATCTGTGGTGTGTGGATTGTTTTCTTATTGTGGCATTTCCTGTGTTGTAAAATTCACAGTTCATATTTTAGTGTTGGGTTTCAGTCAATACAAAACGCTTATTATTTGTAAATTTTATGAATGCATATCAGAATACATTTGACATCTCAGTCTGCAGAGTTGCATGGCTTACAATGGTAAGTCATTAATTATATAGAATAGGAGCATTATGTTGCATTGAAAGTAACGCTGAACATGAATAACATAATTATCGTCATTCAGAAACGCATGCAAAATGCTTAAGTAGCAAGTATAACGTCCATGACAAGTGTACACTAGAACAACATTATTGTTATTTCTATTTTGGATCAGGTGGTATTTTTGGCCAGGTGATATTTTAGGGAAGATGGTATTTTAGGGGAGGTGGTGTACTGGGCCAGGTGATATTTTAGGGGATGTGGTATTTACTATTTTGGTCAGGTGATATTTTATGAGGGGTGGTATTTTGGGTCAGGTGATATTTTAGTGGGTGTGGTATTTTGGTCAGGTGATATTTTATGAGAAGTAGTATTTCGGGTCAGGTGATATTTTAGGAGATGTGGTATTTCGGGTCAGGTGATATTTTAGGGGATGTGGTATTTTGGTCAGGTGATATTTTATGAGGGGTGGTATTTTGGGTCAGGTGATATTTTAGTGGGTGTGGTATTTTGGTCAGGTGATATTTTATGAGGGGTGGTATTTTGGGTCAGGTGATATTTTAGGGGATGTGGTATTTTGGTCAGGTGATATTTTATGAGGGGTGGTATTTTGGGTCAGGTGATATTTTAGTGGGTGTGGTATTTTGGTCAGGTGATATTTTATGAGAAGTGGTATTTCGGGTCAGGTGATATTTTATGAGAAGTGGTATTTCGGGTCAGGTGATATTTTAGGAGATGTGGTATTTTGGGTCAGGTGATATTTTAGGAGATGTGGTATTTTGGGTCAGGTGATATTTTAGGGGAGTTGGTACACTGGGTCAGTTGATATTTTAGGGGAGATGGTATTTTGGGTCAGGTAATATATAGGAGAGGTGAGATAATCGTGTTCTTGTTTCTGTGAATCCCTTTCGTACCTGTATTACATAGTATGAAATCGCATGAAACTTGTTTATTTTCTTCAGTGCACGGATATAAGATTTTACTCGATATCGAGATGTGAATTTTCTAATTTATCTCATAAAAGTTTAAATTGAATTTCACCTGACCGCATGCTCTTGTCTTTGAACAGAAGGTTTCCTGTATAGACTATCTTTATTTGATCAATCAAATAATTAGATCGGATCAAATGCAATTTGAAACACAGCGTTATCTATCGAGCTTATTAATATGAAAGTTACGAATAAATGGCAAAGATGAATGTATTAACTTAAGTTTGGTATGTCGTATATTGACTATCCCTTGAATGGGTGTATAGACCCACCTCCGTGGTCGAGTGGTTAAGGACACTGACTTCAAATCACTGACAGAGGATCCTGGGTCCGAACTACTGTCCATGTGTCTTTATGTGGGAAAGTAGGCAGTTGCTTAGGGAGGAAGGGAGTCTAGTACTGGTTCTTCCCAGGAACGATGGTTAGATGAACTGTCCACCTCATATGACTCTTGACTGTTGAAAAGGGGCGTAAAACTCATACAAATAAACAAACAAACATACTAGGTGTATAAGCACGATATATTCAAATTCATTAACTACACACGACTTGGAGAATGTCCCTTCAAGCTATTACAGTCATTTAATATCAATTAGTACAACATTATGATTGAAAGCTATGATACATGTCATATCTCGTATATCCATCAATAAACAAAGAGCTTGACTTATAAAATAATTATTTACAGCAAT
Source organism: Lutraria lutraria (assembly GCA_964023205.1). Taxonomy (NCBI): domain Eukaryota; kingdom Metazoa; phylum Mollusca; class Bivalvia; order Venerida; family Mactridae; genus Lutraria; species Lutraria lutraria. Next base: position 11,110,585 of record OZ026846.1, on the reverse strand, counting down.
ATCTCCAGAAATCAGCATAATATCCAGATCGAGATTGTAAAGGTAAAACAATATACAAAATAATATATTGGAATAAATGTATTTAATATAATTTTAAATTGACTTATCCCATAAAGAAGAACAGTTCATTCCTTCCAATAAGTTCAGGTCCGCGATTTAAAAACTGAATATATGGAAAACAGTTCGCAGACTAGAGCACATTTCGCAGTTCAAAAAATATAAGAAATAAAAAACATAAAATAATAAAAAATAGAAATAATATTACAATTGCGAACTGCGTTCCAGTCAATTTAAAAAAAAATTAATCGCGAACTGCGATCATCGTTCCAACTTTATACAACCTACATATAGATCATTCTAAAATGTTTTTTTTTTCAATTATTCTGTAACGTATATAAATATATATATAAAAGACTTAATTAATTATGTTTCCACAAAAACATTGTGTACGTTTTACATCAAGTAACGCAATAAGGCTACAATAGAGATTTGCTTAGATTAGATAAACGCTTTTTCAATAGTTCTATTATATTTTTAAATTTCGATGTCAGAATTAAGTAAGCTTATATTAATGGATTCAGTTGAAGTAGAATGCAAATCCACAATAGAACATCGCGCAACCGATAAGAACATACACATGTGTTCTATTACTCACTATTGGAAATTATACCTTTGGTAATTAAGAATTGTTAAATATGAATTTACAATGCGTGTGAAAACATCGGTTTATCAAATCGATTTTAGATATGAAATCAGTGGAAAGCGTCTTTGAGTATAGAGTATGTTTTTATATCCTGAAATACACGTTTTTTATGAGTATACTGAATTGAATACTGTATTTTCATTTATTTTCGTTGGGCTCAAATTTCGTGGTATGTATTAGAATGGCTTTTTCGTAGGGGCATAAATTCGTGGATTTTGACTTTTGAAAAAAAGCCTTATCTCTGCATTTAAATTTGTGGGGATTTCATCTCGTGGATGAGTTGACCCACAAAATCCACGAAATTACATACCCAACAAAAATAAATGATAATTATATTCCGTGAAAACCCTATTTAAGAAAATGTGTAAGACAATTACTCAAAAGTTTCCGTTATTTTTTCCCGGAATAGAAGATTGTGTAAAACTGATTGTGTAAAACATCTTCATAACCTCTGTATAATTTTGTGCTGTTTATTTTGAAATGACGTCATATCATTGCCGCAAAGACAATACTCAAAGTTAAAAATATAAAATAAATAATTATTTTAGATAAAATGATAATTATAATATGAGAAATACCACTTTGTCATTCGTTGTAGTTTCTTCAAGTGATTTTAATGAATATATGATATCTTAAGTAATATACACCATGAGAGTTTTAACTGATTTACTGCCACGCGAGTACCTGCCTCCAAGACAACAATTCAGTGTTATTTTAAATGTCAGAAATTAATAAATCTTCATTAAGTACTTTAAGATAAACCACTGACGACCTATCAAGTTCAGTTTCTCGTGGAATACTGAGTTCACGATCAATAAGTGTCCTTAAGCGATTATTTGATGAGTTTACCCATAAATATGATTAAATTCGTTCAAAATGGACAGAGTTTTCATCAAACGTATGTAATGTATTCAATTATTTATTTCAGTTCATCGGAATAAAGCCATTTACGACATCATTTCAGTTATATCGTGGCGGGTAGTTATCCTAACCAGCTTCCATGGACTTCATTTAGGCATTAACCAGTACTAACCAAATTCTATCTGCAAACCACTGCCAAGCTACCCCACATAATTCAGAGGTGTTGGATAATTTATCATGCGATGTTACATCTTCTGTCCAGTCAATTTTGTCACGGACAGTGAGCCTCACCTGGGGTTCGAACTCGCAACCTCTTGATCAGTAGACCAACGATTTAACCACTGAGCTAACCATACTAATGGATGATCGGAACTCTTCGTTCATGGATGTGTAAATTCAATTACATGTTGTTAATTTAACTTGATTAATGTAAAGAAACAAATCGAAACCTCCGAGAACAAGTATACACATTTTTTATCATTCATGATTTCACAGACTAGGTCACCGGAATATTTTATGCTCTTCTTCTGCAATAAAGATATCTTTATGTATGATTATATCATTCTTTATGTATGATCATATCACACTCTTTTATTTCATTTTTATACATTTTAGATATCAAAAGATTTGGGTTTAAGTAGAACTACTTTAGATGTGATCTTATATTACTTAGCTATCATATATTGTGTGTTCATCATTTCAATTTGAAAAAATAAGTAATACATCCTGCAAAGTACAATTAATGTAAAACTCAATAACTTCCATGAAGTGATAAAACGCGGGAATTGTTCGCCTGCGACACCTTATACACTGATAGATAAACCGAGAAGATGGGATGTCAATTTTATAACAACTAGTAACAACTGTTTTTGTTTGTTTGTTCGTTTGTTTGTTTGTTTGTTTGTTTGAGTATTACGCCCCCTTTTCAACAGCCAGAGACATATAAGGCGGACAGTTCACCTAATAATCGTTTCTGGGAAGAACTAGTACTAAAATCCCATCATCCGTAAGCAACTACCTACTTTCTCATATAAAGAGATGTGGTCGGTAGCTGGGCTCGAGCCTACCACCCTCGGAGACTGGTGGTAGTCAGGTTTTATAACCTCGAGTCCAAGTGATAAACGTGTTCTTATAGTATGTAATATTAACGACGTAATGCTAAAACGAAACAGTCAGACTCTCGAAATAATATTAATTGAGACGAAAGACTTTGTAAAATGTGTAATACACGTGATATTGAGGATGAATTTCATTTTATCATCATTTGTCCTGTATATATTGAGATACGTATATCATACATTAATATAATTTATTACAATGGATCAAATATGTTTGAATTTATGAAAAATTGTGACAAAAATGTTGTGTTTAAAATAGCTTTGTACTGCAAAGTTGCAACCAATATATGTATGTTTAAATGTGATGACCAACCTGAGATGATATGAACAATTTGTAAACTAATTTTGTATTTACATCATGTTTGTTGAGTATACCATTAATTTTATAAAATGATGTACTATGTACATGTTTGAATTTCTGACTATTTCATTCTCATGTAGGCAAAATGATTATTATTCTTTTTATTATTACTTACCTTGATGTTTATAATGTATTATATTGATATTGTATGTATGACTATGTACACGTCTTCATGCTCTTCTGTTCTACTAATGGTTAAAAATATACATGTAGATGGGTTGAACATCTTTTATTTTCTAATTTGTTTTTTTAAACATACCTTTTATACATCGGAGGCATTCAATGCTTCCCAAACTACTTCAAGGCATGCACCAAAAGAACCGAACCGGGCGGGTAGCCGTCCGGTATATGTCTGGCATATGTACAGTATTTTTGGTTAGTCATGTACGCTGAATAATATATTTGGCCCTCATTAGTAGTCGGGACTGTGTTCCTGGCTATCACACAAGTACTTAGCAGTGCCTATACTTTGTGCAATCGATGCGTTTTCATGGTGCGTATTAATCCGAGGTTGCGGAGGATTGGACTCGGGTGCGATATAATGCAGCCAATTAGTCGTAGAGAATGATATTTCCCCGAAATACGTTTATCTATAACTGTATCAATTTCCAAATGATGTTCATTCACAAATTTCAATATCTTGTTCGTTCGTACGGTCTTTCGATCGATTGCATGGTTAGACACCATTACGAACAAAACTCACTTATCAATGATTTGTGGTATGCTTCCATCAAATATTGATAAAACAAATAGAAAATGTTATTTTCCGAGAAAATAGTGTTTTAAAATTTACTATAATGTTCTTGAACTGCATGTAGTTCATTAAAATTTCAAGACTTTGCTAAATTAAATACATTTTGTCTCCGGTACAAGCATCGAAACTAGTTGAATACGTATCATTGTCAGTTTATAAAGAGAGTGATGCCTCTCTTGCATGCTAGACAATATTTATTATTGTCTTGATGGAAGCAAAACTTGTTATTGTTGTAAAATACATCAATATGTGTTCACTGAATAATCATATATAATGTAAATGAGATAATGCTTTTTGAAGTGAACACATCATGGCAATAAAGTATGCCTCAATTATCTTGTAACTATATTTTATTTTTGTAATAGATCTTTGTCGATGGTATTGTCTGTTAGTGCATGGTCTATAATGTTAGCTAAGCATTGACCATCATTGATGCACAATTACCCCACTTAGATGGAATACAAATTGACCAATTCTAATTGTATTCCCTGAAGTCATAGTAACCGAGGGAAGCTAATCATAGTTCTTAATTATTTCAAACATTAACTCCAGGTTTTATTATATGTTTGTGTCTTCATTGAGAGCAATACTTTCTGAATACAACATTTTCGTTTGTTAAAAGTCGTAATTACTCTGTATAAAGTTCTCTAGTGTCTAATATCGCACCAAAGATCAGGGTGATTTGGTGACCTTGCAACTTGAAGGATTGATGAAGACCTTCTGTGTACTCAAGAATAGTACCAATGACAATACATATCGAGCTGGACAGTTTCCTCAAATGAGATCTGGGTTTAGCGGGATTCGAAAACACCTCGGTACGGGACCAGTGACGCTAATCAGAGGTCATTACATGTCAACTACGGAAGCCACACCATTATTACAGACAATCATTTCATTTATGACTTTCAGAATCTCAATTCAGTCAATATGCATTCAACAACAAAGACACATATAAACTAAAGAACGGTATTGTCAACGATTCGACATGGACTGCCTATATCAAGACATTACAATAAAATCAAATTTTATAGGGTCTCAAACTTTCAATAAATATAATGTTGGGTGTATAATATAAGCTAACGTAGAATATCAATATTAACGTTACATGGGAATCTATATACATTATGTATACTAGCATATTAAGACTTAGTAATTAATAGTGTAATCATCCATGTAGAGTAATAATGATAAATTAGGTGTAAAGACTAAGTTGTGATTCTGAGCCTGTATGGGGCGGATTACATGCAGGCATGTACGGCTATACATCAGCAGATTTTACATAAATACTAAACTCTTGTTCACGGAGCAGTTCACTCCTACACAAAACAGGAAGGGGATTTCTACTTAGGGGAATGGCGACAGACATGACACATGACGCTGTATGACGTGGTGCTACTTGTGACCAAGAATAGTTCTTAGTACGAGGATGTGAAAATTTAGATCGGTCTCCGGGCTCAAATCTGATATCTTGTCTTTTAAAGTCACTAAGTTAACCATGATCAGACAATAATAATATCATTGGACGTTAGCCTGCAAGAATAGATGACCTTAACATGTCATATCGAAGCATTAACTAGCTCTATCTATTCAACCGCAATGCTTAGAGAATTGAGATCTGAGCTGAGAGACTGTTCTCAAGTTTTGATAACCTCTGAGTATGTTGTCTTTGAATGTTTTACGCCGAAGAATTCTTGGAATAAAATCCAAAATTCTCAGAGAGCTTTGGTCAGACTACGGAAATAAATGACATGATATGTTTCTCATGAAATATTTAAAGCTATGTAAGTAAGTACATTGCAAAATGATTTCACCTCCACTGACAATTCGACCAGAAACAGTATTATGGAGTACTGATTTGATGTCTGATTGAGTTGCCCAGCAATGCAGACGAAGTAATATCATTTTACAACCGTTATTATCTCGTATATAGACTAAATGGGGAGTTCGCGTGCACAATTATCTTTCAACCCCTTGTTTGTATTAGATTTTTAATGTACGTCTGTACAAGTAAGTTAAGTAAGAACATAATAATTACTTAAAACAATGTAGACCTGACATTTATAAGGAATGCTGTTTGGCGGACTTCTTTCTTCTTAGCACAGTCATGCTTAATCGTTGTTGCCATATTAGTTGCGTACCTTGCAATGGTTTGGGATACACAATATTTGCTACCGGGAAAATATGGAACCGGATTGGTTTTAAGATAAACATTATGCAATATTTACTTCATTTTGTTACTATATTCGACTTTGGTATCCATTTAATTCAATTCGTCTTAAAGTTCCATAAGCATATACATTTCTCGGTCGTAATAGTTTCTGTTTGTTCTATAACAGAGGAGTCCGGTGTGTTTTCCTCCCGTGCTTACTTTATAGCAAGGAAAAATGTTTCCGAAACTACTATATAGTATTTTTTTCAATATCATTGAAATAAATACTATTTATAGAACACCTGAGTTTTCCCGCAGTCATGCTATGCACACGTAGTAAAGTGACGTCACGCGCTCTACATATTTCAAGTTTACAAAAGCAAAACTCACAGTGAAATGAGTGTTTTCAGACGAAAAGGGTCTTGTTTCGTCGGTAATAATTATCTTGGGATAATATCAGCAATTGAATGTTTTTGTATATATTTTTCTACAGCAAAAAGCTAATGGGGCTTTAATTTAGACCGTTTTCATCCATTAGTTTACACTTATTTATTTTTACATCGATTGTATAGCAAGTACTTACAACTTTTATTAACTACTCTTGATGACTGCATCCTGTATTCTGACCAGTTCTCGCGCCGAAAGAAGGGGTTGTGAAAGTTCTGGTCAAATTCCGCCGCTGACGGGATTCGAACCCACAACCTCTGAGCTAGGAGTCCGACGCTTTGACGATTGTGATGTTTCCTTTTGACCTCCGTGTTCCATCTTCGAGCTCCACCCTAGGTGATGACCCTGTGATATGTATGAGGAATGTTCAGCAAATGTTGCCTTCTTGTCGGCTTCTCCATTTACGTGGACGGGTCTTGTGTTCATACGGGTATTTCCGTAACTGAAAAATACGCCTCGTGCCTAAGTGTAGGGTTACAAGTTGGACACTAGGTACTCCTTTTCAAGAATCATTCTCAGAATTACAGACTTTCAAAAGCGTTTATTTCATCTAGTTCCCATTGATAGAGAAACAGGTTGTTTCCATCGATGGATTCTCCGGGTCAGCCATGATGATAGAAAATAGCCCATGAACAAAAAATTAAAATGGCGGCCTGCCTATTATGTCCGAGGCACTTTTCTTTAGATAAACTCCGAGGAGTTCGGATTGGTACGTCCAATTTAAGAGCAAGTCGGTTTCGAAAATATATTAAGTACGGCGGTCACCAGATACAGATCTAGTGTTTATGGACATTCAGCCATAACTTGTCGCAGACTTTCTTGGTCTTATCGAATGATGTAAGTTATTGTATCTCTTGTAACATAACAAATACGATTCTTTGGGAAGAAAGATAATAATCACCCAATGATGTTGGCCAAATGAGAATTTAGCGCTAAATCAACAGTGTCAATTACAAAATGATACTTTTTTCAGGAATGAAATATATCGTGTTACTAAGATATTCTGCAGAGTGGTGTTTTGACTGTCTGGTCACAGATGTCTGTTTTAGACTCATCTAAACAACCAATTAGTTCCAGTATCTAATCAATGATCTTAGAAAACTAGTTTCGCGATTAACTCTTGCTTCGTTTGACAAAAATATAACCAAGTCGCACGGGAGCAATTAAGTGTGAATGCCTCATTCGAGGAAGGCCATAACTTAAAATAGCAATACACTTCCAGGAATTAAAACGAGGCAAAATTAAACATTTTAGGAGCCAATTAAAATTTCAGGAAGCAATTAAATTGAACGACTTGTTACATTCTGAGAAAAATCCAACCTCGATCATGCATCTTCATTAGATATGGAATACTTCCTGACAAATGAAGCGTTGAAATATTCGTGAAATGAAAATGAATACGTAATGTCTTTAAAACGAATGGAGTCATAGAATGTGCAAAATTTAGTGCTAACAAGAGATACCATTGTAATTAGTTAAATCTGTCTAATCTGTCTGTAATTTGTCTGTTATAAGCAATATAACCATTCAACAACATAAAGAGAAGCAGGTCATATTATCAAATCTCTCAATACTTAACAGACAACACAAAACATCCCATACACGATAATAAATCAATTCTATCTATTTCAAAAAATTATATCTATTACATTTTCATAATAGCCTCAGATATCGTATGACATAAAAATAATCTAAGATAGACGACGATATTTGCTTATACGAGATGAACTCAATTATATCTGGATAAACAATAGTTATAGATTGATTCTGAAACGTGCAGTGTCTGACAAAAGACCGATTGATAACATATGCCAATTTAAACATCCTTAAATAGCATCTTAATTGTTCTTATACACGCAATTATCGTCGGTAAACATACATCAGCCTGAATCGAATGTTTATTTAGAACCAATCATTTTTACAAATACCAAATTGAATTAATTGATCAAAGCAGAGATCCGTTCATTGCTGTATAAATATCATTTTTATACCTTACAAAACCATGAACAACAATCCGAACTCCTCAGCGTTTGTCTAAAGAAAAGTGCCTCGGATATATTAGTAACAGGCAGGCCGCCATTGTGCGGATGTTGTTGTTCTTCACGGGCTACTTACCGTAATAGATGAACCTGGGAATCAAACGATGGAAACAACCTGTTTCTCTTTCAATGGGAATTTGATGCCAATTTTATCAATCGCGAACGATAAACACGTTTGAAAGTCTGTTATTCTGAGAATGATTCTTGAAAAAAAGTACTTAGTGTTGAAAAAGTAGTGACCGGAAACCGCATAACCAAAAGTTGTAACCCTACACTTACGTACGAAGCGTATTTCCTAGTTACGGAAATGACCGAGTAGTTACGATTGTGGATGTGCATGTAGCTAACAGGTCTCTGTCTATCATTCGCGCTAATGTGCTTCATGCCCAAGTGAGAGCTCTAATGTTGGGCATGGGTTATGGCGGACTTTTCATGTATTCAGCGGTTACACGACTGCACTGTGACAATCGTTATGCCTAACGGATAGCTTTTAAAAAGCTAGAAAGCGGCTTGGTTCGTTCTTTTTATCAGGAGTGGTGTGGACATGAACCGAACATTTGTGCAGAAATGGGTACTCAATCAAGTTCAAGCGCAGTATGCACTCACCGTTACTCCCCATTTGAACCACAGTAGCTTCAATGCTTTGAAAGTCAAAGACATATTTGCGTTAAATATTATACTTAGGCTACGTAATCTGGTTCCCTGTCGTCTGCGAGCTTACAGTAAGTTGTAGGCTTAGACCAATGGCTGTGAAAATTTAGACTTTGTAAGTCCGACTTCTATTGGTTACTTTTCAGATACGCATTTGGTCTTCGACTTTTTAGCTTTTGTGATCGCCCTGCGTCCATCGTTCGTCGTGAAGTGGCGTCCATATTTACTTAAAACAACATCTCCTCCTACACCGCTATGCCGATTGCAACTAAACTTTGCTGGAATGATCCTTGGGAGGTCCCCTTTCAAAGTTGTCCAAAAAATTAAATTTCATTAAAAACTCTGGTTGCTATGGCAACAAATAGAAACAAATTAAAAGATCTTCTTGTCTGAAACCACAGGGCCTAGAGCTGAACTATTTGGTATGTAGCATTGTCTGATGGAACTCTACAAAGTTTGTTCAAACTATTTCCCTGGGGCAAAATTGGCTCCGCCCCGGGGGTAACTTGATTTTACATAGATATATATAGGAAATTTTAAAAATCTTCTTGTCAAAAACTACAATGCCTAGACCTTTGATATTTGGTGTGTAGCATAGTCTAGTGTCTAGTGGACCTCTACCAAGTTTGTTCAAATTATTGCCCTAGGGTCAAAATTGGCCCCGCCCCGGGGGTCGCTTGATTAATATAGACTTAAATAGGAAAATTTAAAAAATCTTCTCCTCCGAAACCGCAAGACCTAGAGCTTAGATATTTTGTTTGTGGCATTGTCTAGTGGACCTCTACCAAGTTTGTTCAAATTATGGCCCCGGGGTCAAAATTGGCCCTGCACTGGGGTTTATTCTATTTTATTTAGGAAAATTTAAAAAATATTCTTCTCCGAAACCGCAAGGCCTAGACCTTAGATATTTTGTATGTGGCATTGTCTATTGGACCTCTACCAAGTTTGTTCAAATTATGGCCCCGGGGTCAAAATTGGCCCTGCCCTGAGGTATATTCTATTTTATATAGGAACATTTGAAAAATCTCCTTCTCCTAAACCACAAAATATTTGGTATGTAGCATTTTCTAGTGGACCTTTACCAAGTTTGTTCAAAGTATTGCAATAGGGTCAAAATTGGCCCCGCCCCGGAGGTCACTTGATTTATATAGGCTTATATAGGAAAATTTGAAAAATCTTCTCCGAAACCACAAGGCCTAGATTTAAAATATTTTTTATGTAGTATTATCAAGCAGACCTCTTCCAAATTTGTTCATATTATGGCCCTGGGGTAAAAATTGGCCCTGACTTTAGGGTCACTTGATTGTACTTGGACTCGTGTAGAAATATTTTAACGATGTTCGTCTCCAAATGACCTTTTTTCCTGGTGAGCATTTACAGGGCCATCATGGTCCTCTTGTTAGTTTTACTGGTAGGTCAAGCTGAGTCCTGGGTGGTCCTGATTTTCGGAACGTTTTGGTTTTCTAGGTATGTTCATGTTTTTGGCAGTACATTCCTATCACAGTACTTTCAATTTAGTTATCAATTTTATCGACATTTTGACAAAACACAAACTCAGTTCCTTGTATCAAACCAAGGTGTTCCACATCTGTGGTGCCTTCTAGTGGAAACAAAGTTGATGGTTTTCATTTTTAGAACTATTATTTTTCTAAAACTCTGATCTATTTATCTGACATATGTCTATACTAAGTTATTGTTGGCAGACAAACAATCGCGTATGTTCGTCTCAATAACCTCAGTTATCTTAACTTGTCATATTAAAACGATATTTATGTTTGTCAATATTAGACCGGATCTTAATTGTTGACATAACCTGACCTCATTATATGAGCCTCTCAGTGAGGTATAACTGCATTGTACAAACGTGTAGATGGAATCAGGCATTTGGGAATTTAATTTCTTCAATATCTCTGTTAAATCACGTTTAAGTATTTTTTTCATAATTTTGGTGAAACCATGCGGTTTCATTTATTTTTTCCCAGTTTTACAAATAAGGTATGTACACGAACTTATACATTTTGTACAATAGTATGGCAATATGAAACTTTTAAATAATAGTAGCCCGTCCTGTTAGCTCAGTGGTTAGAGCGGTGGTCTACGGATCAAGAGGTTAAGAGTTCGAATCCCTGACGAGGCTTGCACCTACTGTCCGTGACAAATTTGCCTGAAGATGTTAACATTCTATGTTAAATTGTCCTCCACATCTAAGTTATGTTGGGTTAGCTTGGTAGCAGTTTTCGGAATGTGGTCAACACTTAAATGAAGTCAAGGGAAGCTGGTTAGGATAACTACCCACCACGATATAACTAAAATATGCTGAAAATGGCGTTAAATCCGATGTAATAAATAAATAACTGTTACAGTAAATACATTTTTTCTAGACAAGTAGTCCTTAACGCGACTGTATTTTCCTAATGTAGACACCGCTGTTTTTTCGTCATTAGTGCGTAGAAATCGTGCTAGTTCAGAAAATATTAAAATACACAGGCTTACTGACACCGTTGAATTAGAGACTAGGAAATAAAAGGAATCGTCATTATTTTTCTAAGCACGAGGTTATAAATTATTTGTCGTAATCAACCGTAGATCATTGTGAAAAGAATTTAACCGTACTTCATTATCTTCACCGAGAAAAAAAATTCTTAAATTATTATCGTAATTACTTGCTCTCTGAAATATTTTCTTGGGAAGGGGGGGGGGGGGGGGTCTTCTTGTTAGACGATGCGTAGATTTGTATTACGTTACAAATACATAGAAAGAACGGAAAGCAATAATAAATCAAAGTTTTTTTTCAACAGAATACCACCAACTGTGCCTATTTGTCTGGAATAATTACTGAGTTGAAGTCAAATATCTTCAGCAATATTTAACGTGAATAAAAACGTTAGAAGTAAATTTACATTCGTGCGTATAACGCTCTTTATAGACAGCTAAAAGAAACTTGGACTTATTTTTTCCAGGAACTTCTGGAAGACATGTGATATGAATTTAATTGGGGAAATTTATTAATTATTTGGTTCGGTATCCAAAAAACATGATCATTAATTTCACACACCATGTCATTAAATATCGTACGAATACAATAACTTCGCTGTTGTCTGATAAGAAACATATACGAAACAATCCTGGTAATTATCACTGCCAAAATGCTGCATTTTTATATGATAAGCGGATATTAAAACCTGTCTATGCACGGAGTAATCTAATCAAATATATATAGAAAACATTCTACGAAGTAGTTTAATTAGTGCCTAAGAGAAGAATACCATGGCGAACTGTGAGAAATTATTAGTTATTGCTTGTGAATCATGGCTTATCAATACTTTCTCTAAGATAACGAAATCAAGGGCCGTAGGAATCGGGGGCCCAGGGGATGTAGCTCCCACCTCCAGTAATTATGACTGTAATGTTTTTAAGGTTTTATGCCCATAATGTCTACAATTAATATCTCAAAATGGAGCGGACAGATTTTGGGACCCTTTATAATTTTTAAAGGTTTCTATGATGGAAAATGATTTACCGTAAGATGACAATCCTCTGAGTGATTGGCCCCTTTTAAATTTGCATTGAAGTCTTTTGGAGTAGCCCATTTTTCAAAGACTAAAGAAAAAAGATGATCCATTCTATTAGTGAAAAACACACGGTTGAAAGATGCAAAAACACGATGTCAATCTAATTTGATAAAGAAAAATGTAAGTGACCGTGGAATATCTTCAGATATTAACATTTTTTCTAATTTTCAAAAAGGATCTTTTAAAAGAATTTCAAAATGTGTTGTAAGATAAATTAAAGTATCTATGGCAACTATCAAACAAATAAAGATAATTGGGCAATACTAGCTTTATAATATTAACACATTGTAGTAGCAATGAAAGGGTATGTCACAAAAGTAGTCTTGTGGATGTAATACCTTAAAAGGGACTGTTTCTGATTACCCCCGTTGTCAGGAAAAATCTAAAATGAACTTCTCCAATAATCTTGGCTATAATGATTTTAACATGTCTCTTTATATGAGAAACTAGTCAGTTGCTTACGGAGGATATGTCATTGAGTCTAGTACTGGTTCTTCCCAGGAACAATTGTTAGGTGAACTGTCCACCTCATATAATTTATAACTTTGACTGTTGAAAAGGGGCGTAAAACTCAAACAAACAAACGTTGTTTTCTTTTTATAATTCAAAATAACTCTCAACAGTCCTGGAGACCGATACGCATGTTTTACATTAACTAAGTATCTCAGCAAACAAGGGAAGCTACTCTGTTACAATACCAGAATAAAACTGTTAGAGTTGTGTATAATATTGTGTTTAAGACTTGTAAAAGCTAAAACTGTAAACATATCATATTTGCGTTTTTCAATGTCTTCTCACATGTTCATATTGATTGCTGCTGAGAAGGCCATCAGTTTAAATTACCAAACCAACTCATTAAACCCCTTTCGTAGAAAAGGGGCTACGAAAGGGGGGTATATTGCTTTGTACGTGTCGGTCGGTCCGTCTGTCGGTCTGTTCGTCCATAACCAAACCTTGTCAATGAAATAACTAGAGAACTATGTGGCTTAAACTCCTCGGATTTGGTTGTAAGGTTGGTAATCACATGCAAATAACCCTTATTAATTTTGAGGTCAGTAGGTCAAATGTCAAGACAACTTAATACAGCTTTCATTTTCAGTACACAAACAAAATGTCTGCATACCAGCACACCGTTACATGTTTGTGTCGAGAACACAAACCAGAATGTTTATAAGAAGGGCCTAACTTTCCAAATAAGTTATGATACCATAATATATACAGTGCAACCTCTCCAAAGCAACACCCTTTGTGAGTAGCAAAAGTATGTTGTTGTTGAAAGGTTTATTGCTCTAGAGAGGTTTAATTGATTGTTAAATCGTGCAGTGGAAAAACACCACGCTGTTGCTGAAGGGAGGTTGTTGCTCAAGAGAGGGCCGCTGTGGAGAGGTTGCATTGTACATTGAGAATGATTTAGAGATCGGTGGTCTAGTGGCAACGCGATGGACTATCGAACGAAAGATCGTGACTTCGTATCTCGGCTCGCCTTCCGAATGTTAGGTTATTCAGTGTCCCAAGTGTTCAACTACCTAGCCAAGTACTGTGTAAAGAAAATCGATGGAAACGGACACGTCGTGTATCGGTGCTTTAGCTTTACACCGGGGACGATAAAGAACCGGGGAAAACTATACGAAATAAAAGTAGGGTTCTCCTCTATATCTCTGGGACGGCCCTTAAATGACCATAGCTGTTGAATTGTCCGTTAAACAACAGAGTTATAGACAATAAACAACTTACAAATTAACAGTATACAAAACAGCATTTTATATTTTCTCTGACATTGATTTTCCCAAGCGTCCGATTGTAAATAAAAGCAACAGTTAATAGCTCTGGTGCAACAAAACACCATTTCAAAGATATCTACAGACAGATATGTGCTATATTGTTTTATCTACATACAAGTTGTGTTGCAGTGTGTTAGATAAGATACGGATTCACTTTCTACGTTTCAAGTTCCAAGAAACGCATTCCTTATCAAAGTTTATCTGTTGTTTAAACGGCCCATTCGACAACTGTGGTCGTTTTCAGAGCCGCCATAGAGTGGGGATATATGATATATGATATAAGATATAAGAGAATCGAGCATTTATATCCCTACTCTGTTTTAATAGTTTTTTCCTGCTTCTTTATTGTGCCCGGTGTGGAGCACCGATACATGCCTCACCTGTTTCCTGTGAGTTTTCTTACACAGTATACTAGTACTTGGCTCGGTGGTAGGGATGGAGACACTGAAAAAAGTGTTCCTGAAATATTGATAGGCGGAGCCAAGATTCGAACCCATGACCTTTCGTTTAGTAGACGAACGTGTTACCACTATAACTACCAAATCGTAGGAAACTGTGTTCATCCACACAAAGTTTTAAAAAACCAATGTAACTAGAATGTAACTTTCTTTTCTCATAACAAAACAGTCTTAAATTTACTATATACATGTAGATAAAAGGTCCTCTCATTGGTAGATTGAACAAACAACCGTCTGCATTATTGTCTGATTTTGTAAGTCAAAAAAGAGTCAAATTTGCGACTTTACTTGACCAAAAATAGGGTAGGTCGGTCGCACATTTTCTATATTATTCGTAATTTGGTGGTACGATTCGTCCTCAAATATTATGTAAACTCGTGTTTTAGATTTTACTGGGTTTGTGGCAGAAATTTGCATTTTGATTTGAACTGACATACATGCGTACTTTTCTGCATGACGATATTGACACGATGTCCCTGAACTATCTGGGGTTCTTTTTGCACTTCGTTATCTATCATGCAGCGACCATTGTGAGCTGTAAACGTCATTGTATGATTTTATTCCAATGACATTAATTTATCAGTCGGGTGTAACCATCTGTTAAGAAAACAAATACCGCCGATAAAAGCAGTTTACTTCAAATTTCATAACATTATCTCCTGCTGGGAGAACAAATGTAAATAAAAATAAACTTAAAACATTCCTTTTTGTAATACAAATAAACACACAATCATGAATTTTGTATCATGTTTGAACTTGGAGCAGTATAAATCAATGTTTAGGCCAATTTGTTCGTCAATGGTATGAAAGAGTGGTTTTATAGGACGTTGAACTTTGGAATTCGCATCAGATAACTGCAGCTCTGTCTTCTCAGACTCATAATTCTTAGACAAGAACAGTATGGCGTCTGTATTATCACTCTTACATCAAACTTGAACGCTTAAATCGACTTCACGATGCAAATTTGTGCAATAACAGAGAGACACATTCATCTAGTTTTGATTACTTTTACAGTTCTGCAATTTATCCCAAGTCCACGAAAATCACATTTAAAATTCTAAACTGTTTCTACAAACAGAAAATGCTAAAATTGGCATTGTAACTAGTTTATAATATACTACATTTTTATATTTTGTTTTAATCTATAACAATAATTTGCATTTGTATGTCTGGAACAGACGGAAGAAGTGATGTCAATATTGTTTCCGTTATCGTACTGATAAGCAATGACTTTAATCTTTCATATGCAGCTTTCAAAACACTCTATTTTGTACTGTACGTAGTCATATAAATATACTGCAAAACCTCGATTATCCGAAATTCATAGGACCGAACTATTATTTCGGATACCAATAATCCATGGTTTCGGATAACACGATTCGGATAATTGAGGTTATTTTTACATTGAAATATTTTGGGGGAAATCGGGACCGAAAATTGATTTCGAATAACACCAGGTGTTTGGATAATCCGAGTTCGGAAAATCGATTTGGTGTTCCATTTGTACCATTTGGTGAGTTGTTTGGTTCCCGGGTAGAACTAATAACTATGTTACAGAATTCCCGGGGCAGTATGTGTATTATTCACTATGTATGTCCAAATAAAATCAGAGAACAATCAACTCACCTCTTTGAAGTGGTCGGTTTCTAGATGCAGTCAAACTTGTGTAAGCTGCCACCTCTGAATAAAGGCAACTCTGTGAGTAAAGGCCATTCTTTGAAAAGCCGTCATAAGAACCAAAATGACCTCTGTGTTATTGGAATCGGACAATAAATGTCATATTTTGTCTTTCCCAAGGGTGGCCTTTGTTCACAAGTGCCTGTAAACCAAAATGTCCCATATTCTATAGTTGATTAATTTCGCCTTATTTCATAGAATTCGATGAATAACAAGTGCAGTAAAATACTCAGAAATGTCTACCACAATTTCGACTGAACAAATAGAATGGTACAAAATATGTGTATATAGCTTAATGCTTTGTAAATAGCTCCATTCAGAAATAACGATCTGCGATTGGTTGAAAACATTATTCAGATTCAAACAAATGGTTTCCTACAATTATAACACAGACGTACGTTGCTACGAGGCATTATAAGTGTTATACAACGATGTAATTAAACGTTAAAAGGATGATGTACGCATCATTTTGCCATTGAGATAACCTAGTGAGATTTATGTCTCATATGCATCGAATTGTTCCATCTCTTAACAGTAGCCAAACATTAATATCATGGTGAGTGGAGATTGATGTAATGAAATTGATAAAAATAGTGCGATTGTTTTCGATGCTATTATATTCATTAATTCAGCGTTGCTATGGTGCTCCTTACACAGGCCGAGTTTTTTACCAATTGATTATGATGTAGTTCCGTCTGCAGATTCTGATCTAGATCGTATTTTTATTAATTCGGGAGTATTTCAGGATCTTTTCCTATTTGTACCTAAACCGATAATGTGAGCTTGTCTGCTCCTTATAGAACTCCGCGATGTAGTTCTTATTAGAATACAGGACATGGAAACTGGTTAGGTGAACAGGCCGCCGTATAGAACTGAGCTATCGTTGAAAACGGTATTAATTCCACTGAAACAAATTTGTTTAACTATTGTTATCTATTTAGTATATATGACCCGATTCTGTTACGTATATGATGTTTGTTTGTTTATTTCATCGGGTTTTACGCCCTATATTAATAGTCAGGGTCATATGAGGCATTGTTTCTGGAAAGAACCAGTAGCCTTCTGGAATCCCATCCTCTGTAATCAACTGCCTACCTTCTCACATAAAGAGGCATGTTCGGTAGCTGGGATAGAACCCACGACCCTCTATCAGTGAGAGGTTACAGTAATTTGACGTCAGCGACATTAACCACTCGACCACGGAGGCGGGTGTTATGTAAATGACTTTCACCTGTTAGCCTTCATCGGTAGCTATCTTAAAACGAAGTCAAGAGCGCCACAATCGGTTCCAACGCTAGTCTGTTCACCGCCACATTGAAATATATCCGCCTATGTAGTTTCATGTTGCTACCTCTTATGAGCTACATAAAAGTTTTTGCACGGACGCTGACGCAGACGCTGACGCTGACGACCCAGTGGTCATAATAGCAAGACCTTTTTTTCGAAAGCAGCCGAACTAAAAATGTTTCGGTTTAAATGTATTAATATTGGCAATACGGTACGACATGCAGACACTGACATTGTTCATTAGAATGGAAACTGCCGACTCATGAAAATTTACACAGGAGGGGAAATATAATCTCCACTGTTATAAAATTAGTTTCCTATGTTTTTTACTTATTACAAAAATAAAGCACCAAAGTAGAGATAAGACTATGTTATCAGATGTTTTCTCTTCCAAGTTTTTGAGTGGTTGGAATTAAGCTGTACCAGTAAGGCAAATTTATATAAAGTTCATTTAAAAGTGTATTTTCGTGTGACTTTTTATATGAATACTTTATGAGGGTGAATTAATCACCCAGATAAAATCATGAATCAAAGCTTCTTACTCAGGGTATGACCATCTATTTATCTCCAGACAAATTAATATTAATTTAAATTTCTAAGCAGTTTCGATAAAAGTAATTCCCAAATCATGCACAGACCTGATGCATTTACATGATTTTACTGGCGTTTTTTTTAATAAACATATTCAGAACGTCAATCTCTATATGAACATAAGAATAAATGATAAGTTTGTAAAAAATATTCAAGGACATTAAAAGAGAATAGCTTTTCTATAAATCAAACCAAAACATTAAATTACAAAGCTTTGCTATGTTTCTATAGTTTTTTATCAAATTTGTAATTTTATTTCCACTCACTGTATCGCTGGGTATGAATCAGATTATTCTCAATCCTGTCAGATCACTTCAGTCGAGAAATAATCCAGGAAAGGTTCCAAATAAAAACATGTAAAACTTATCTGGGAATATATACGTGCTATATTGACGGTTGCTCTTTTTGAGTGCAAACTTTGTCCCTGAAAATATTACACTTTGGTAGTAATGCTCTTCAACAAGTATAATTTTAGTACGTTCTTTGATACGATATCTATAATATATCAAGAAGTGTAAATGAAACATGGATGCCCCCTGTGACCTTGACCTTTGACATACTGACCTCGAAATCAATAGGGGACATCTACATGTGATGACAAACATCCCTACCAAAATCTGAAGAGCTTAATTAGGCCAAATCGTTCACTAGTATTTGGTCCAACAAGGTTTGGTTACGGACGGACGGACGGACCGACATGTGCAAAACAATATACCCCATTTTCTGTGAAAGAGGGCATAATAACAATTCAATTATATGTAAAGTTCAACAAATTACAACATTCTGACACAAGATAATGATCCTTAACGAATAATTTTGGACGACCCTTAATTCGTTACAGATGAACACCTCGATGTCTTCCACTAATACACTGCTCAATTGTTTTAATCGGTCACCCATACTTTTTACTAAGATAGCTGAACAAGCCAAAGACCATTACTATATATGTAAAAAATGTACATAAAATGTCGTAATATTTTAGAATAAGTGAAGCTTGTGATTCAGTGACATTATACTCTTTATCCGTTAAGTTTGAAAAAAGTAAAAAATAGCCTGGTTCACAAAACATTCAGAATAGGCCATGTTGACACAATCTCTTTGTGTGAGGAAGTAGGCAATTGCTTACGGAGGATGGGAGTCTAGTACTGGTTCTTCCCAGGAACGATGCTTAGGTGAAATGTCTGCCTGATATGACAAGCAAAATCAGTAATTGTATTCATTTCCACTTATACGTTTCGATTGTCACGGGTGCATCAATTCTCGAATCATAAAATGATCATTTTTCAAGAACCTTGTTGCATTTAAGGGTACAAAGATAGCGGCCACGAAATTCTCATTGCTACTCAGAAAAGAAAACGCCCGTATGTAAGATTTTATTTTTGTTCGAGTGTAAAACAAGGACGCTGCAAGTGGTGCCAAGGCTCGTCTGTTCATCGCCTCAGTTAGATCAATCCACCTATGAAGTTTCATGTTGCTACCACTTAATAGTTTCTGAGTTATGAGCTACATTATAGTTTTTTCACAGACACAGACAACCTAGTGATCACAAAAAAACAGTCGAGCTAAAAATGCATCTTTATGCGTTTTTATACCATACGTATAGACTGATTGCACCAATTCATTGAAAAAAAACATACAAATTTAACTGACCAATTAATACATAATCTTATATGTATATAAAGTTATAGGTGATGTTGCATCGATAACTATGAGGTCACGTAGACTTGGTCGCGCATTACGTGCAAAGCATGCATCGCGTGCGTCACGTATATCCCGGTTATACTAAAACGTCAGGGTGTCATCTTGCTTTCCCAAGTAATTCACGCATAAATCAAAAGTGTCAAATCGTACTTTTTGTGTATTATCATTATTATATCAAGCGTTTATATATGACTGAAATCACGTTTTGATTAGAACCAGCAGAAAACAACACAAGCTGGCACCGGATCCATCTTCTTGATTCTTTTTTTCTTTGCTTGTATCAGCTTTGAGATTTTGTTCGTTTATTGTATTCAGTGGTATTATAGTTACATGATCGTCATTGCGTCTACAAGATAATGTGGACTTTTTTCTTTTTTGCGTTCTCAAATCCTCTGAGCTGTCCAATGTTTGAAATGAAGTGAAAATCTTTCTTCAAAATCAAAATACAGAAAACCCTCGAATATCCGATGTCGCATTATCCGAACACTAGTCCTGGTGTTATCCGAAATTATTTTCGGTCCCTTTCTCTCCATTAATATTTCAATTTAGAATAACCTCGATTATCCGAACCGTGTTATCCGAAACCATGGATTATCCGAAATAATATTTCGGTATCGTCGATTTCGGATAATCGAGGATTTACTGTATTAAAATTGACATGAACGCAAACATTGTCGATACAAATTTCCAACATGTTGACGCCAGTAATAACTACTGAATGCTCTATTACAGGACGATACATCGTCTTTGAAAACTTGAAGGATAAATATTACATACGATATTGCTTGTAGTGATTGCTTCATACTTTTGATACTATTGTCGATTAGATTTTATTGAAAGTTGGTCATTCAATCATCATATGTCAGTGCAAAAATTGAAACAAATAATGTCCATTGAAGCATAAATGTTATATAAATATTAACAACAAATCTTTCCAAATAAGTGCTCACAGGAAATTTTCATCACCAATTATTCCTGTTTCCCCCTCGTAATATGACCAGTTAAGGATTACACACCGTAATCCAAGCATTCATCTCCTGTGTTTAATTTCATTGAATATGTAGAATCATTTGAATATAGCATAGCATGTACCGAGAACCTGATATGAAGAAAATAAGTCACCGATTTTTTTTCTGTGTGTATAGAAATTAAGACAAACTGTAAATCAGCAATCGTACATATTTCGAATTTTGTGCAACATAATCACAGTGCTCCGCTTCCCGGCGCTTGATATAAGTATGTATTTCCTAAAATTCAAAATAAGATCGATTACTCAAATATATACTTGTTTGTAGATATATAAGTTTTTATCAGACTACCAGCTTACCATGTTGTGTTACTGTATTGGTTATATAAACCAACGAATATCTATTGTTTCTTAGCATTAAATTTACGATTTTTTCACCGTAATGTAATTGCTCAGTGTAAGTATAATTACATCAGAAAGGAGTGAAAAGATCCGCTCAGTTTTGAAAATACTTTGGGTATCCGAAGAATTATCTTTGAATATACATTAGCATGTATTTATATTGGCAATTACAGCACATGTGTTAGTCAGGTCGTTAAATTAAATGCATACTTTTATCATTCGGATATCAAAGTGGGCCTGGACTTTGTAGATATCTTTATCAGATGGAATGTGCAGGAATTATCCGGAACTCACATCTCTTGTTCAAAGTGTTTATAAAACACTTATAAATCGATATTTAACAGAAGTTGAAATGTAATCTCATTTTCAAATAAATTAATCCGCATGTTTGGTATTAGAATTATGAAAAAAAATCAATGATTTATAATCTAAGATGTTGTGCGAATAATGTCAAGTCCATGTCTTTAAAATGAATGTTTTTTCTTTAATCTTTGAATCCTTAGCCCATAAAATTAAATGATATGAATAAAACCATGATCATCGAAATCCAGCTGAAATTTTGAAAACAAACTGGCTTATTGAAGTGTTAGGTAAATCTCTAAACTGACGTAAACCAAACCCGAATGATAAACTTGTTGTTTAAGTTATATATTACCTATCTACCACTTATAAACATTGCCAGAACTATTTCCATTCAACATCATCTTGATTGATGGAGCCTTAATTTACGTAAAAAACTTCCTGGTAATAAGGCAATTTTTTTAAACTGTCAGTTCGCTAAATTTGTACAAGCCCAATTTGAAATATTTATTTTTTAATCATCGGTATGGTACAAACTGACTCGATATCATTAAATACGAATCTAAAAAAGCAAGTAAAAAACCCACAAGTTAATTGATATGTTACTTATAAGATGAATAATTAAAACTGTCAATTTCGCTAAATTTCTACCAGCCCATTTTGAAAAAAAAATATTGATATTTTTCTCATCTTTTTGTTCGAAAAAAAAACATTCAGGCTCGCGGGCCTATCACCTGGTTCTAACGTTAGAAGAATCAAATACATTAATATCTTAAAACGTTTATTTGATAAGACAATTTGTTAAGATGTTATCTCTGACATCTGCTAACTTGCAAAATCGTATTTTGAAGCATTGATTAAGCGAAGAAACAACTTGAAGATTTAATAAACAAAAAAGCAATTGAAAACCGTAGGCGTTACCTCGATTTATTTTATAGAATCATATTCATTTCTAATATTACAAATTTAAATTTAAGAAATGGCTTCTTAGTTTGTTTATCAAGTGTTATGAACCATAAAACATTTCAAAGTGATTAACGTACTCTCTTAATCGGAATTGGCGGGATGTGTTTACTTTCAATTTCAGATTAGTTATATTAAGGATACCAGACTCTGATACACGCTTTTAATGAATATGAACAAAAGTTGGAGGTACCTGGTCCTTATAAATTTTGACATTAAGACATAACTGATTGACTATTAACTTTAATTCAACCATACAACATTTTGAAATGTTAGACCCGGGTTAGCTACATTTGACTTTATCATAAAGGGAGGTAATATTACTAATTAGTACTCTCCCTTTTTGATGATTATATATAGCATTTTTAATTTCATGTTTACAAATTCCAAAATTACACACTTCAGAAAATGCTCGTGGTGAATGATTTATAAATGATTCATTCGACATATTCAATGAAAGTAAACAAGAGTTTTTGGGAGGTTAGAAGTGAATGTTTTTTATTAGGGTCCCTATTCCTTAAGTATATAAGCCAGAGATATATGCCTTCATTGACGTAATGGTTATTGAGTTAGAAGTTTGTTGTAAACCAATGCATCGTTCTTTCAGACACGCTGACAAGTGTATGATGAATGGAATCGATTGATTTATGGAGAACTTATCCTCAATGCCAAATTCACCGACTTTTTTTAGATGTGTAAACGCAATGATAACAAAACTTTTGTAAGACAATACCTAGTTAGAAAGCGTTCGTTTCGCCAAGTTGATGTCTAAATGACACGGGCTTCCAACAGGATGAAAAATGGCTTTTTTATGCCCCCGTATCGATAGATCGGGGGCATATTCTTTTTGGCCTGTATGTCTGTTGGTCTGTTTGTACCAAACTTTAACCTTGTCTATAAAATCAGAACGCTTCCACCTACAATCATCAAACTTCCTAATTATTTAGGTTTCTCATGACAACCTCTACAGGACCTGTGCAGGTCAAAGGTCAACCGTAGGGGACATTGTGTTTTTAAAACACATCTTGTTCATATAACATAATATATTGTTTCTATTCAAAGTTTATGGCAATACGACATCATCCTAAAATACACAATTCTATTTGTTATTCACAGTCAGCACCAAATTGTACATAAATTGGTAAAATATGAGTTTTGGTTAAGAGGGGAACCAAATGTTTACCAGAAGCAACATGGCTGCTTTTGCTCACCGGCTCAAGAATTCATTATAAATGTGATGTTGCTATGTAACTACGTAAATGTTGACGCCATTGTAGTATTATTGCCCTGATGAGTCTAATGACGAAACCGGTCGGCTATTAAATAATATATAATACCTTGGAATGTTGATTATTTTTCATCATTAATTTACTTGACTCTGATATTTTAAACATTTTATATGCATATGTATATATATAGTTTTCTATCACTGCAACATGCTAGGGGCCGGCAACTTCTCCACAATAAAGAGAAGGCTATACATGCCATCATTAGAGAACTGTACTCACTTAGCCTCTAATATTAACTATTCATTGCGGATTTAATAACGTCATGCTACTTCGCACGTAACGCTGTTCTCAGTGGCACGAAATACGATTATCACTCATAAAAATCGACACTGCTCAGGCTATCTGTGCTAAAATGTCCTATAGTTAACAGGCGATATGCATGAGATAGGTCCATCATCTTCTACTGATGTTGACAGATAGCTGTAATCTCTCATACCAATATCTCCCCACCATTTCGAACAACGACACACTTATAATTCGGAGAGAATTTTGTTGAAATGCACGCACTTGTACAATTCATCACAGACCTATATCAAATCGTATTTGAATTATATAACGCGGATAATGACTCCGACTTTTAAAACAAGAATAATTTTTTTGTGAAATTTATAAAAAATGTGCAAAAATGTATTGGCTACGCGATGTATCACTTTTAGTTGAAATTTTGTAATTATCAGAACTTTCTTTTACGCATGGATAGTTGAATACGTCTTTGAGTTTATATTTACATGTGATTGCCTAGTTTAAAAATACACACTCTCTTTTTCGTGACATTATAGTTTGAGTCTCCGGGAGCCCGAAGCCCAATTTGCAGTACATCGTATACATATACTAGCACCATAATAACAGACCCATACCATTATTATACCAGACATTTATACGCGTAGACAGTAAAGTAGATGGACGAACGGACGGATTGAAAATGCTTTGTAAATACATGGAAGAAAGACGCCCACACAAACAATACTATTTACATGTATATAATTATATATACACTTTATATCTCGAACTCGTTTGACATATCGCCGTGACCTAACCCCATTCCTTACAAATAAGATGCCATAAATACATTTCCTGTACAAACATTTGCAACAGTTTACTACACTCATAAGCTGTTTCAGTTTTTGAAATGGGATGTGTGTTAACATGAAGTTTTTCTATTACAAACAATCTCATACAAACCAATTAAAATAGCATGGTGTATTTGATTACCTTGGACTAGACCTGCACATCTTTTTCCAGATTAATATTGCCCAACATACTTCTATACGCTTTTCTGGAGAGTTTGTTTAATTAGAATTCTATTAATACAAAATTATTTGTATATGCAAACGTTAAGAACTCTGCGAACACAATCATGGATCTCGAAAATTGGTTCTAAATTTATTTTCTTGTATTTTAGTCAGAATAAACATTATTTCCGTTTGGAGTGATAACAACATTGGGTTATCTTAATTATCGAGAGGTTAATACTTCGGGGAATCTTCAGTTTATTTCATGGGATGAGAGGCAGACATGGTTTTATAGAAATGTTGAACTGATCTGTGTACGTTTGATTGTCATATAAGATTTATTGGATATATTCTGATTTCGTAAGTGTTACATTAATCTGGAGATGTTTGTTTGTTTATTTATTCGAGTTTTACGTCCCTTTTCAACAGTCAGAGTCATATGAGGCGGACAGTTCACCTAACCATCGTTCCTGGGAAGAACTAGTACTGTACTACCATCCTCCGTAAGCAACCGCCTACTTTCACACATAAAGAGACATGGTCGGTAACAGGGGCTTGAACCCACGACCCTCTATCTGTGAGAGTTAACAGTGATTTGAAGTCAGCAACCTTATCCACTCTACCACGGAGGTGGTTCCTGATTTGAAGAAGAGGCATTGTACTAGTACTTTATGTCTGTTCATTTAAATAAATGGTTGCTGTAACATTTGTTTTAACTTATTGTAATCTTGTTGATTGACCTCTCTGATTGGTGCATTGTCTTTAATAGCTGTGTAAGCGTCAAGTAATCGTAGCAGTAACCTCTCCAAAGCAACAGCCTTTTGGAGCAGCCCAATTACTAGTATGCTGTTGAGAGGTTGTTACTTTAGATATGTCAAATTAATACATGTAGTTAAATCATACAGTAGTAAAAATCATTCTGTTGCTGAAGGGAGGTTGTTGTTTATAAGGGGCCGCTCTGGAGAGGTTGTACTGTAACTTATGGTAGTTTAGGATTATTACGAATCAGTATACATTGACTGAAATTAGCTAGAAAATTGGTTATGTCCGTTTTAAATTGATGTATGAATAAATCATTCTTGATTCTGCATGCGTATGTTTTACGGATGCCAATTGTTCTTTGAACTATTAAACGTATAAATATCTATATTTTACAATTCTCTATACGTTCTATGCCTATGCTACGAAAGCTTAAACAGTACAACCTCTACTGAGCGACCCGCTCTTGAGCAACAACATCCCTTCGACAACTGCATGTTTTTTCCATTTCACGATTTAACTATTATATTAACTTCTCTAGAGCAACAACCTCTCAACAACAACATACATTTACTAGTCTCAAAGTGTGTTGCTTTGGAGATGTTGCATTGTTCTATATACGAGTACATGTATTATAAATGTGTAACATATTCTATGAACAAATTTGGTCAAGTCATTGCTGCGTTTTGAAATTTAGTGTCGAAATGTATTAATTCTATGTAGAGATTCCAGTGCTTTGATACTAAGGTTCCAGTCTGGTTATCAACTTTTACTTAATGTGTATATACTTGTCTGGTTCTAGGTTTAATTTCACCTACATTACAATATTAGTATATAACATATGTCTATCAAATCACCAGATTGTCTTATTTTGTTATAATTCTGATATGTATACAGTATATATACGACCCGTATTACAATATGTACATACAAATCTCCATAATTAATGTCTGGGTGTTTGTCTATTCTGTTGTAACCCTTTTTCAACTTTGATGTTCGATATTGCTCGTATTTCAATCATTATTTTTAGTACTGACTTAACTGATAATGTCTAATTGATTCCTGATTGATTTTAGATGATTTCTGATTCACTGACTTTTGTAACCTTTGTGTACTGAATATTGTGTTCTCCATCGGTTACGTTGACAACACGCTTGTTTCTGTAGAACAACCAAACACATCCATTTCTTTAATGTGTTTACGACGAATATAAAGATAATAATTAAGGGTTTACGTTGTTACCGCAAAATTGTAACAAAATTAATACACCGATCAGCATTATGTCGGCACGTCTCAGCGAGCCGGTATTACAACAACACATAGAACACCGAACTTCCCGAAAATAACGACCATCCTGGTTTTCAGATTAATCTATCAGTAAAACTAAAAAGTCGGAGACCAAATATGACGTATCTGCAAAGTAACCAATAGAAATCGGGCTTATCAAAACTAAAGTTTCCCTGTGTTTCGCTGCCAATTATACCTGGTTCCTGCCTCCACAATCTTACAGTATACTGTAGTATTGGATGCGGGGACCAGATTACATTAGTGACGCAATTGTGTCTTTGAAACGACGAGAAATGTCATAAAATCAAAGCACTGAGAGTTCTGTGGTTCTCATAAGTGCATGCTACGCTTGAACTCGATTTAGTACATATTTCTGCGCAACAATGTGTCCACCCATCTCCTCATAAAAGAAAGAAGCAAGCCGTCGTCTAGCTTTTTAAAAAGCTAACCTCGTTAAGTGGCAAACATAACAAATACATCGTCCTGCATTGTTTTCAACGGACTTAAGAATATAGCATCCTTGCAGACGTGGTATCCACCGAATTTTTGTTTTAACTTATCATGATAAATTCTGAAAAAATTATTGCTACAGTATAATGTTCTTCATTTCGCCGTAGCTTCTGATCTGCCGGTTTTAACTTCTTTAAAGGCCCATTAGCTTTTTGAATTTAGTAATACAGAACGATAGATAGAATGATTGTGAAGTATAAGAAATGTATTTCATTTGCTCTAAAACAACATTTACATAATCACTTTCTTTAGCCACAACGCATACAAATATTGTCAGATGCTTTTTCTTATTTTTTGCAATATCATTGAAAAAATATACTGTGCTATATTTCTATATGTACTTCGTGATTAAAAAGAAAAATTCAGAATGTTTTTATTGAAAGGTAAAGTCAATTTCACTGATGAGACATATTTCTAGGTGAAATAAGACCTACTTTAATTTTAACATCAAAAAAGATAATGGGGCTTTAAGTGATTTGTTTACGTAGCGGATGAATGCCCCGCCTTAAGTTACGACACTATTTAAATCAAGATACAACTATTGTCATCATACAGCTGACATATTTAGCATACCGTAATATAGATATACCAATATATGAAAATGATGGAACATGATCTCTCAGCATTCATAAATTGTTCGCTTTATGTTCACACTTCCGGTTATTTGTCATATAAAATATCAACGCGAGACGTTCAAAATTAAGATTCGCCTTCGTCGGGATAGTTTACTGTTGCTATACTAGTATATATGTATATGCACAGTACAACGTCTCCATAGCGACCACCTCCTAATTAACTGGGCAGAATTATCACTTGTTCTAACTTACCTTCAATAAGGAACTTGTATTTTCTCTACTTATGGAGAAAAACTAATTGTGGTCATATTTCACCGGGCTACAGGTCTAGTGCACTGACCACTGGACCACGTGCGCAGCCTATCATTCTGTTATTCACTGAGTGTGAAACATAAATAATTTGGTTAAGAGTTGCATGATAAATCATTTTATACGTATCATATGGCTGAAAGATAATAATTGGTCTCTGTAAATGAATATACATGTTGTTTTTGTTGTATTTAGTAGATGTGGAATTCAACAATGATAAGTGTAAAATGCATTGCCTAATGAAATCAAAGTACTAAAAGTACTCATGAAAACTGAACTTAATTAGACTGAAGGTACGGGAACTACTTTGATAATTTCATGGCGGATGTACATTAACGTAGTACTTTGGTCAGTGTTTTAAAAAAAATCATGCGCACCGAGGAAATAACAGCTACGGAAAGCTAAACTATCTTACAGTTTCCAGTAATAAGAAGCAACAATATGCTACGAGGGGCACATATTTGTTTGAGAAAAAGACTGTTTGTTTTTCATTCCACTCAACCTGTTTGTTTCAATACGCAGCTGAACAAGTAAGATGTAAGCCAGTAAATCTACTTTTATGTTTTGGATGGCATATTTTTTCTGAAGGAATATTTTTAATAATGTAATGCTTTCTATGCACGTGTTCGTTTAGTGGTTATACAACTATAAAACATTGTTTTACGATTGCTCATTTGAATTCCTGACAAATACGACTTATATTGGCATTTATACGATTTCGTGTACTACCACCAAAAAATATAAGAATCACTTACTCAATGTTTGAATAGTCCGTACAAATATATAATTATATTATACAGATATTGTTTCAGTTCTTGTACTGGCATAGTATCCTTGAATGGCCAAATTTTATAAAATCTTACAAACCGTAGTATTTAAAATTTCAAAATCACGAAAAGCAATACCGCAAGTGACCCTTATCAAGTATTGAATACCTTACTTACGAAAACTTTCTATACATGAAGACAAGTAGAAAGTATCGTTTACCCTGCCTACACAACCGTGAGGCTTTTTTTTGTATAGGTGTGTATGTATATATACCACGAGCCCTAGGTTTTACAGATGTACAATTAGATAGTTTATTATACTTATATATTTACCCTAAGTTGATGTACAGTGAAAATGACGCGGTATCAAGATAGTATAGTTTTCTTTAAACCTTCCATCATCGCTACTATAATTACCAGTGATTATTATGATTGAGTGATGATAACGATTCTCCGTATTTGAAAGGAATTGGGTAACTTCCTTATCTGATAATAATATCAGCGGCGAATAGATTTCTGTGAGTTAAGTTCAAAGTTGGATCATTATCTACTTAAGAGTATAGAAATGGTAATGTTCAATCGGCATCAAAAAGCGGGTCTATCTGACTGATAAAAAATGCTGGTCTTTTTAATGTAAATCGAGTGTGAGAAAATTAAATACGGATTTGTTTGGATTATCAATTATGGCATCGATTCAGGTACTGTCATTTTTACGTTAATGATTTTTGCTTATCTGTAATTCATATTTTACGGTGTACTGATACGTGAGTGACATATTTGTGTTATGAGTTGTCCTCGTGTCCCGGGACTCTTTTGTGAAATACGTGTGTTCTATCTGAAATATTTTCTAATTTTGTGTTATTTTGTTTTAATTTGTTAAGAAAGAAAAGCAGATTCCTTAAATATGTTTAAGTAACACCGGTACTTGATTAATGATGTAAAACTTGTAAGCGGAGGATAATTGTAGCAATAAACTTGTGAGAAGTCTCTTCTTTTTAATCAGTTTAAAACATGTCACGTGGAACAATCTGTAATGTTTAATTTCGTGTGTCGTATTCAGCCTATCTGTTAATATAATTTTACAGTCAGTGAAAAAGAATGAACTTGAGTGTCTAAACTACCATCATGCAGTAATTGTTCGCAGATTGAAATATAAAATAAGAATTATTATCTAATGTGTCTTCCTGGTAGCAAAATGCAAATACAGTAAAACCTGTGAACAAAGGCCACCCTTGAGAAAGGCATTAAGTGATCTTTATTTACAGGTGGCCTTTATTCAGAGGTCATTTCGCCCTGAACGATCAATGGTGGATTTTAACAGAATGGCCTTGTTTCACGAGATGGCCTTTATTTAGAGGTAGCCGCTAACACATATTTGCTGTATTTTCATCTTACGATATTTACTACGATTTGTTTTATTAGCAAATGCGTAAAACACATGTCGTGCGTAACGAAGTAACTACTAGTATATAGTTGCACATTTTTGTCACTGAATCCCGGGTTTAATGCGGTGTAATATTGTTTGAATAAATTTACATTTAATGTTCGTTTTAAAACACACATTTCCGGTATACGTATCTCAGTGATATGTTAATGTAATACTAATACACTAGATATCTTCATTCCGTATGTAATGAAATATCTTATCATAATAGTCATACTATATAAAAAATGATCTCCTATCAAGTAATGTATACATCTTTGATATGTGACTGTAACATCACTGGTAACATTCAAACATCATGCAGGGTCACAAGTGTAGCCTGTAGCCTACATGTACGCCCGCTACCGAATAAAGGCTACACTGCCAATTTATTAGGCCAATTTTTGACATACTGTCATTGATTGTTTTAGAGGTCACTTGTCAATAAAGGCCATGTTTTGTCTTTCCCATGGATGGCCTTTGCTCAGAGGTTTGACTGAATGATATTATGTTATAAATCATAACCTACACGTAGTTAATGAAGTGTGACAGTATTACGTATGATTCGCTCACACAGCGAAGATGATATTCTATTTGTATAACATGATAACATACATCTTGATCTAGATTATTTGCCGAATGCATGCTTGTCGACTTCGTTAAAATAATAAATGTTCATACATGTACACTTGTCTTGACACACTTGATGCAGTTCGCAGGTTGGTACGTTAATTTAGTGCACAATGAGAACATGGCGGATTATATAAATTTGTATGACATTAAACAGGGTACGCTATTATTGTGTGTTAGATCGCTGGTCTCGTAGTAACACATGTGAACCAGAAAGTCGTTTGTGTTCAATGCACGTGCTCGTTGGGGTGGGACATTTAAAGCGTACGGACTCTACAAGAATTTAGTGTCGAAGGCCACGTA
Organism: Lutraria lutraria; assembly: GCA_964023205.1. Lineage (NCBI taxonomy): Eukaryota > Metazoa > Mollusca > Bivalvia > Venerida > Mactridae > Lutraria > Lutraria lutraria. Next base: position 11,078,719 of record OZ026846.1, on the reverse strand, counting down.
CATTTTGACATTTAAGTTTCGACATACTACTACTGTACACAGGTAAAATATTACATTGTTTTTTATGTCTCGAATTTTTAGAACTATATAAGTAGAGATTAGCAAATGTATTCATTTTTATTCATCAGTATTTACGAGTAATCGAAATGTGTACTTGTATTTACGTAAGGACTTTGAGGGTATATCTTAAATTAAGAAAACAAACCATACTAAAGTAATCCTTAAAGAAAACGTTTGGTTTACTGGTACGTTACCAACTTATTGACAAAATTCCCAGACCAGTTTTTTAAAGATTTAAACGAAACAATGTTTTTCGATCTTTACACCAGCATTTCGTTCGCAGTAAAAGTAGTTTATGTTTAAAATGCACTGTTAAAAGTTTATTTTTGCAAACCAAACATCTTTAAGAATAATTTAAATATGAATGCATTGTATGGGATAAATAACAAATACAATCAAACCTGTGTTACCGGCCACCTCCTTATACAGGCAACTTTGAATTAAGGGCATTATTTTATAAACAGTGAATTTTATAACAAAATGACCTCAGAATAAGGTCACATGTCAATAAAGGCCACAGTCCGTCTTTCCTAACGATGGTCTGTATTTGTGACACGTTGTATTTCACCTCCATGTATATATAAGCATTTTTAAGCCGAGGTCATGCGAAGGTATATAACATATTTTCTATCATGAATTATATGTCTTTAGATTGAATAAGAAACCAGACACAATTGCACGCTTTGTATTCCGAAATCGTCGACGTATTTTTGAACCGGTCGACTTTTTCGCGTTTTTTTTCCTCAAATTCAATCTTTAAAGTACGTATATCTTTAGCATTCTCATATAACTAAAACTTCACGTGTCAATAAGCCAATTCTTCTAGTATTGTACAGTGTAATTCTATACAAAGAACTTTAAAAAGTGACTATGCTAATTACGATCTTGGCAAATTATTGGAAAACGTAAATTTGTTTTAAACTCGCATTCTAACGAGCTGGTTATTAACCTATAATGAAGACGTCCTTGTTATGTGAACTAGACTGAAGTCTAATTATTAATACAACTAATCATATTAATCGTATAAGATATTACTGTAAACAGTATTCAATGAAAATTCACATTGTGTTCGTAGATTAACATTTTAGTACAATTTCTGTTCTTTCTCTGGCTAGAGTTTAATATCTCATCACCATCTCGCGTCATTTAGAGAATTTGTTCAGCTTTTACGTAGAAAGAAAATCCCAGACGTACATCTGGTTAGAACGACCACTGACTTTCCGAAAGTCAGCTGGATAGCTTTCTCACTTATGAGACTTGTCTGGTCCCAGGTGGGTTTCGAGCTAACAACGATTAGGGCTTTTGATCAAGGACCAAAACCGCTTAAACGCGGAGGACACAATATAAGAAGTCTTTACCAGAACATAAGGAGTTTACATTGAAGAGGACGAATTTTGATAACAAGCCCACAGTATTAATATGATAATGCTAATTATTTTGCAAGGTTTACTGTTATTTATTGTAAAAAATTGTGTATATATTTGATATACATTTTGTATTCACATTTATTTGGACTGGTTCCTATAACACGACTATTTTGCTAACATAATACATGGAATATTTTTTTTTATTTTACTGCGATTGAAATAATAAAGTCGTTACAATGGGAATCAAACATTTAAAATTATTGTAATTAATGTATTAAATTTGAGGTTTGCTTAAAAAGTTAACCAAATTTAACCAGAGGCAAATTGTCTACCCTTGTTGTACCAGAGCTGGATGTCTGCAACAATTCAGACAAGTAAGTGATAAACCGAGCTTCTTGACCACTTCCGAACCAATATTAGACAATTAAGTTAAATCTCACAGGAATAATTTCTTGTCAAAGTTATATACAATCGCTTTACCAAATTTTAACTCAAATTTTAACCCAATTTCAATTTTGACACAGTTGTCAAAATTACCGAATATTCATATAATTGAGTGTAGATAGTTACGCAACTTATCAATCCAGCCTTCGTTCCTTCAGAGTATCTTAATTTTTTACATTTAACAACCACAGACTATTAACTCAAGGAAAGACTTATATTATCATACATATTATGTATATTCATTCACTGAAATCATGCTGGCTGATACTTCATAGTGGGAGCAAGAAAACTGTATGAACTTAAGAAATATAAGACGTATATAAGTCAGTATCCATTATCTATGTAATAAAACATGTAAATTACTGACTCGGAATATTGTGGATTATTGTGGATTTTCTTTAATAACAGAAAATTGAAGTCACGTGTGTGAAACAATAAAAAGCATCGTAGTTTTCTTACAATACAAGTTTATATCCGTATTAAATTAAAGTGATACATTTCCCACTCACGTCAGAAGGTTATACATAAAGTTAACACGATATATCTCATACTCACATACGTAGATTCATTTTCATTGTACTAATAATTCACGGGGAACCAAACAATAGTAGGACAACACAACAAGCCAGGATCCAGCACATATTTCCATTATCAATCGGAACTCCTCGGAGTTTGTCTAAAGAGAAAAGCTCTTCAGTTACGGAAATGCCCGAGTATTTACGGTTTCCCTTGACGTAACAGAAAATCCTGATAATTAGACACATATCTATGTATTTCCTAATATCTGATAGTATTGTATTAAGAATATTTGTTATTATTAACACTCGCATGAACGATTAATGAGGTATACGGCATACAAAGAGGATAAAGTGTTAACATCAATTACCTTAGTGTGCCTGTACGTTTTTGTATGTAGGTGTGATGTATGGCATACGGCCCGTAACCTGTTTACTGTAATCTTAATTAATTATGGTATAAAAGGCATCATCAATTCACAAATTACAGTGCAACCTCTTCAAAGTAGCAGCATTTGTGAGAAGCAAATTCATGTTGTTGTTGAGTGGTTGAAGCTCTAGATACGAACAAATTATATTCATATCGAGAGGTTGCACTGTATTCTGAAAACACGATTATACTGCTGTGGAATCGTAATTGCAAACTACATTTACGAGAGCTGTTACCTACTTTACAGTCATTCAGTTATGATATTTACGGTTATATCCTGTTTATAAACCTTGATGCACTAATCAGTTTTTGCAATAAGATATGGTAATATACGTACTAACTGACTCAGTGTGGGTCAATACAGTTTGGACAAGAAAAGCAAAAAAGTAGAGGGCCTACAGTGACAAAAATCTGAACCGGAGGTAGCCCTTTATATAAGGAGTTGCAACAGTTATGTGGCTTTAGAAGAAAACGAAAAATAATGCACTTACGTGATGTCTTCCTAGTTTAATTGACAGAAAACGCGCTTGTAACGATAACATTGTGACGTCACTAGGTCACGTGGATTCCCCACACTGTGACTACAGAATCCCGCAAGTGCCGTGTGGAATTTCGTCCGTACCTCCCCCCCCCCCCCCCCCCCTTAACGCGACACATGACGACGCTATATGAGATTGCGACATCACGGTACGACGTGATGTCCATAATTGGCAACTTGAGACTCGACAATGAAAAGCGACATCACGACATTTTGACAAATGACATATCTTACTGTTGTCCGTCGTATCGTGTTGTCGTGCATCATGTTTTGTGGCGACGGACGACATTTAACATGGCAATAACAGGATTCCGTAACTGACCCCGATGTTGTTAGCTGTGGGTACCATAATTAAATTGGTGTTTTATATTTTGTCTTGTTGACCATTTTAGTTATGGAATTGTCCTCTTTCAAAGTCAGCAGCTTATAAAGACCCTTGTTCATGCGTCTATTGAAGCAGATCATTTCACTTGCCTACCGGAACGAAACGGACTTAATCCAAAGCATGAACGAGGAACATTTTGAAATTAAGGGTAGTATGAAATATCGGCACACTATTCGATACCTTTCATCTGTTGAAGGTATATTTTAGGTCATGTTGATAGATAGTGCTATAATTAATCGAACTGTTCACAAGTTTTACGGAAACTTGTGCGATAGATAGAAAAATGAACGCGACTCAGTTTGAGTCGTTTACCTGTTAGCTTTAAACAAGTGGCTTTGACGATGAACTGCAATGTAATACACACGTAGCATCGCTAAAGACCTTCGACCACGTTGTTGTAAGCTCGCATTTTCAATACAAATCCGTGCAGTAATATTTGCTGAACAGTTCGATCGTATGTTAATTCTTTCGTAACACCGAGGAAAATAAATCATTAGTGGCTACTGATCTATTACTTGTAACATTAAGTTAAACTAAATTTGTATACATGTAAATCTTTCAGATAATTATATTCATGTATGTAAATATGTAGCGTTAAGTGGACCCCTGATGACGTACAATTTATGGTAACAACCAGAAAACGACCTCATTAACGTAGGTTGTGAATAGCAACGGAGTAGCCCTGTGTTGCCACGTGGTAAATAATTACGCAACTATGTCAGCAATCTGCATAAAGATCAAAAAGATTTCCATCTTAATGAAACTTTAGACATGCAAGTTTCAATCTTCCGTGCCATAAGTTCGATTTTTTATTTGTATTTTTTTACCTTTGCTCGTCCTTGGATATGCTTCCAAGATTTTTACATGTTTACCTGTTAGTACCATGCCGACCCCGCCCTATCAATGAATACAAAATATTGTGCAACCTCTCTAAAGCAACACCCTTTAGGAGAATCAAAATTGTGTTGTTGTTCAGAGGTTGTTGCTCTAAAGAGGTCACATTGATAGTTAGATAATACTGTGGGAAAATCATGCTGTTGTTGAAGGGAGGTTGTTGCTTAAGAGAGGGCGGGCCGCTCGGGGGAGGTTGTAATGCAGTTGTATAATTGTATTTTCGTATTATTGAGGTTTACAAAATGTCTAATTCAGGAGATTTGAGACTTAAGTAATTTGTTTTAAAATTTTGATAATCTATGTTATTATAATAGTCAAACCTCTGTTAGTGGCCAACTCCGAATAAAGACCACCCTGTGAATAAAGGCCATTCATTCATTTAAAATATTTATTCATTATCTAGAACAAAATGACCTCTGAAAAAAGGTCACCTGTTAATAAGGGCCACTTTATGTATTTCCTAAGTGTGGTCGTTATGCACAGGTTTAACTGTACAATGTATTTGATACATGTACTGATAATCGTAAGACGGTGTTCGAACTCAGACTACAATCAGTCAGTTTGTAAATATCATATCTACATTGAACAGAACTGAAAAGGATCACCGATTTTTGAGTGTAGGAACAAATTTCTTTTTTCCTACCACTTTGTAATAAATCTTTTAATCTACACAGATTGTATTATCTTTGAATCAGACTATCGTTTAGAAAAAAGTCTATTACAAAATCGCAGCCTCTGGCTATTACATGTTGTATGGATGATTTCTGTTTTTAGATAAAGTTTGTAAACGGTTGTATGCCCCAACACGTGTAGGGCAGATGTTCAGTGCAGAGGTGTAACATACAGTGCCACCCCTGCAAAACAACACCCTTTGGAAGTAGCAAACATGTGTTGTTCTTAAGAGGTTGTTGCACTAGAAAGGTTAAATTACTTAGTAATAGTTAAACCGTATTGTTGGAATAGCAAAGTTAAATTAATAGCTAAACCGTATTGTTGGAATAGCAAAGTTAAATTAATAGCTAAACCGTATTGTTGGAATAGCAAAGTTAAATTAATAGTTAAACTGTATTGTTGGAATAGCAAAGTTAAATTAATAGTTAAACCGTATTGTTGGAATAGCAAAGTTAAATTAATAGTTAAACTGTATTGTTGGAATAGCAAAGTTAAATTAATAGTTAAACTGTATTGTTGGAATAGCAAAGTTAAATTAATAGTTAAACTGTATTGTTGGAATAGCAAAGTTAAATTAATAGTTAAACCGTATTGTTGGAATAGCAAAGTTAAATTAATAGTTAAACTGTATTGTTGGAATAGCAAAGTTAAATTAATAGTTAAACTGTATTGTTGGAATAGCAAAGTTAAATTAATAGTTAAACTGTATTGTTGGAATAGCAAAGTTAAATTAATAGTTAAACCGTATTGTTGGAATAGCAAAGTTAAATTAATAGCTAAACCGTATTGTTGGAATAGCAATAGCCATACTGTATTTGAATTGAGGGTTTTGCTCAAAGGAGGGCCGCTCTGGAGATGTAACTGTATTTCTGTAATATAACTTTCAGATCCTTCTTATGAGTTGGTACCCCGTACCTCAAACTTAGTTCAACTTGAAGTACCTTTAAGTTATACATCAGAGAGTCGGTTGCAAGGCCAAGATACCAGTAAACAACATAGTTGTCAGTTGAAGACGGTCTTACATGTTCATTGTAGATTTGTCCTGCAAGTAATGACATTGCTTGCTTTCTGTGGTTCATAGTATACAGTAAATTTTCTAAAGAAAAGGCAAGGCGTAGATTTTATGGTGGCCGCCAAGTCTGTCAATGTGTAGGTCAAGGTGTGCTGATTTACATGTAAGAGATGTCATGTCATCCACCAGAGATACATTGCCCAACCGCATTAATCTAACATCGGCAAATTAATTATGAGCAACTGTATTTCACAAGAACAAGAATATAGATTTGATCACTGCATTATCCAATATCAATCACTCAGCCGCACGTTATCAAATAACGATCAGACATCTGAATGACCAGGACGGTCAAGCGGAAAAACGACTAAAAGACTGCATGAATACTAAACTGGTCACCGTTCCATGTCGCAGTGCACTTTGTTCACACCGAGTCAACGGGAACCAGTTCATACACGGATTCTTTCATTGTCCCAGTGACTATTGAGCAACTGCATTCCATATGGACACCGCTCCAGCGCGGTTCCAATAACATTTTACGAGATAACATTCACCATTCATTTGTTACATTTTCACGACAAATTGTTTTCTATAATATGTCTGCACTGATGATTATATCTACGAAATATCAAATGTTCCTATTACTTGCCTTGGCCTGTTGTATGTAATGGGCGTTCCTCATTGATACCTAGATTTGTTTATTTTGACATTATCATATCTACATTGATGGCCACAGCATGTATCATAAAGGATAAACGTCTAAACCATAAGTATACGTACAGGTACTGGATGCTTAGTTTCTGTTTCTGTCAAATTGCTTTTATCATGTTGCTGATAATATCAGGAACAGTTTGTACCGGAAGGCAGCGATATGTACTGACCAGTGAGCTGTCATATTTAATTGATATATAATTATTGCTGATGTTGCGGTGATGTTAATCTCTCTTTCACTCCAAAGAATAACCTATGCTGGACAGCTCAATCTGAGACGGGTTTTATCACAGCAGTACATTAGCATGCTATAAAATAGCCATTAGATGTATGACTAGTGCGTAAATACACAAATGTAATAACAATAGGACATGTCGACGTTAATGTCATCGATTCTTGTTGTGTGTGTCACGTGATGGGTATTGGAGTCCAAGTAATTTGTTCAATAGTAATAGTGCGTGTTGGTTCCATTATATACAGTCGTATTTCGTCCTTTTAAGTTAAGAGTTCAGTTTCATAACTTTTAAACATATCTTATATTTGACATCTTGTCTTTATGATACAATATTCTGATACAGAATTATCAGATAAACAAGTATGTTACCATAAAACATCAATGAAACGACACAAAATAACACCACATCCAGATGTTTACTTGTTTGTTTGTCTTTACAATTATTTAAATGTGTAAACATCAAAAGTTGATACGTAATAAATTAGAGAAACATTCCTGCTATATCAGAAACATTATATTTTTGTTACTCTGTGGGAGGAAAGTACGTAATGCACAAAATAACCCGTAATACGTACTTTCCTTGTTACTTTATGAGAATAGGAGAAAGTTTGTTGTATCTAGTTCTGATCAGTGTCAATCAAAACTTCTCTTACATCATTAATTTTATTAATAATACACGCGAACATATAGACTAGACTACGCCCTTATATGATTTATATATCAAAGATCACTACGATATTTTGTACAGATTTTATATAAAAATGCAATTAGCTAGGTCGAGTGGTTAAGGTCACTGATTTCAAATCTACGTGACCCCTCACTGATAGGGGGTTATGGGTTCGAGCCCAGCTACCTATCATGTCTCTTTATGTGAGAAAGAAGGCAGTTGCTTACAGAAGATGGGAGTCTAGTACTGGTTATCCACAGGAATGATGGTTAGGTGAACTGTCCACCTCATATGACTCTGTCTGTTCCAAAGGTGCGTACAACTCAAATAAACGAAAACAAATTACAGTTCTAGGGTGTTTTGCTATTCGACTAATTGATTCTACAGTGATTACAATGCTGTTGTTTTACAATGCTTTAAATATTAGGAGAATAACGGGCGTTGACGTAGATATCAAACATTGTTTGTTATACGTACAATAAATAAAGAAATAATTCATGCGTTGCTTAACAAATATTTTAAATAAAATTTAAATTAATGTGGATCGGTGATCTTCTTATCAGTCGGACGCGGGTTTGAATCATCTCCTTCCGATATTTCAAGCCCCAAAAAGTTAACTCAAATATGTGCCATCGATTAAGTGTTGTGCGCGTTTTGTTTGTTTTTGTATTATTTTGTTTGTTTTTGTATTGTTTTTGTTTTTGTATTGTTTTTGTTTTTGTATTGTTTTTGTATTTTATTTTTATTTATTTTTTTGTATTGTTTTGTTTGTTTGTTTTTGTATTGTTTTGTTTTACACTGGTATAGCAAATATTTAATATTCAATAATTATTGTACACGTTTTTGTGTGTGCATTATCTTAGATATAAACTATACGCATGTCATTCAGTCATATTATTATTATAATTCATTAAACTATAGCTTGTATAAAGACGATTGTATGTTAACGTGTACAAGTCAGTGATGTCGCTATTAACGATTCATTAAACATTAATCTCTCTGGATTTAGGTAAAGCGGGCTAAAATTAATTAAAGAAGTTTTCAAGTAGATTTTAAACAAACGTACATAATAATATATTAATATATATAAATGTGTATTTCTACAAAACTGATTATGAAAAGTTTATTTTCTACTGCTGCCAGTACAAGTGTACCTAAACATCCAGTAGTGACGTAATTGTTGATTTAATCATTTGTGGGGTTTTTGTAGGGTATTGATAACTACATCACAAAAATATCATAAATTACAGTCAATCTTGTTAACAAAGGCCACCATTGGAGTGTGGCCTTCGTTGACAGATGGCCTTTAATTGGAGATAATTTTGTTCTATAAAATTAATAATTGTTTTTTTTAATAACTTTATTTGGAGGTGGCCGTTAACACAGGTTTGACTGTATACAAATAAAGTGCAAGAAAAACTCAGTTTTTAATGAATTCCACCCGAAAGGGTGACTGAATAAATACATTTTTCTCCTACAGTTTAACATTAGGGTCGCAGTTAATTAATGATAGTAATGAGTGCAGAAAGGTCGCATTTAAATTGATTCAGATCAAAGTGTAATTATATAGTTTAACAAAACATTTCCACGTAAACAACACCTTCTTTAATTAGTGTCTGATTAGCTAGACAGACTGACCTAGGTGTCCTTAATTGTGTCTAATTACAACCGTAATCAATAGTCTTAATATCAGTTTATATGATAATACTATACGGATATTGTTAATAAAATGTCAGTTATATCATGTGACTAGGGATGGATCTTAAAACAATATTTCACAGAAATTTACAAGGATTTCGGATTATTAGTGCTACATGCCACTAACTTTTTGTGGGATATATCACAAAATAATGCTATCGTGTTGGAAAGATTTGTATAATTTAACTGAATTTTATTCTTGAAATATATAGTGTATGATAAATAGTTTGTATTTTATGTTACTGTGTATCACAGTTACTTTACGTTTACAATTGAACTTTGCATTTTATATAGAACAGAACAGAATCTATTCTCAAAGACGTGTACAAAATACATAGTTACAAACATATGTATTAACATGGATAACATGGTTAACAGACAACATACAGCGTAAATGTATGTTTAACTAAAACCATCATATTGCACGCAGATTCTCAAAGAGCTATTTAAATATTTCCACGTCACGTTGCTGTGGTTATAGTTAATTTCCCTTTTCTTTTTTAAAAGAACAAAAAGTTAAATGATTTGACGGATTTCCATCAAACTTGGTCCGTATTATACGGATTATATTCCGTCTCGATCAGTCACTTGGTTAGGTTACACCGATATAACATTCTTGTGTCCCAATCGGAAATCTTCGGCGTTTATCTAAAGAAAAGTGCCCCAGACATAATAGGCAGGCTGCCTTTTGTTTTTGTTGTTCACGGGCTACTTGCCATCATGACTGACCATTGGAATCAAACGATGGAAACAACCGGTTTCTCTTTCAATGGTAACTTGATGCCCATTTTGTCTATTGCGAACGATAAACACGTTTGAAACTCTGTAATTCTGAGAATGATTCTTGAAAACGAGTACCTTGTGTTGAAAACAATAGTGACCGAAGCCGTATAACCAAACTATGTAACTCTATACTTATGTACGAGGCGTATTTCTTAGTTAAGTTACGATTGTCTCGGATCAATGAAATGTGCTTTTGTTGGTATGTTTTATAATGACGGAAGAAATGTGTAGATTTGTAATGTAATATATATACTTACATTTCATGATTGCATACAGCATTCACGTTTACTGAGCCTTATGCTAAATGATAGAAAATAGACAATGTATGATTTCTATACATACTATTAGTAATGGATGATTAAATGCATACACTTTACAGGTTCCTTATGCCGAATGATTTTAAATGTTTGTTAAAAGCAATTACGCCATTAGTAGACAATAGCACAGCCGAGGTTCCGATGCCAAAAATAACATGTGAGTGGGTAAAACTATTCACCTCTTGGCCTTGTGAAATAAAAATAACTTGAGTATTAAAATTCGCCTGGGGTTATGACATTATTGTCTTTTCTTTTGAAGAAATAGACTGTTATTTAATGGTATTAGAATAGAGTACTATTGATGGTTAAACTTAAGGTAACTTTGGTGTCAGTAAATTATAAAACATTCAAAATTACTCTTGGTCACAGGAAATGTTGGAAAACTATTTCTCTATCAGACTGTGACAAGGATTTTTGTCTGTGTGATGTGGTATCAAAGATACATTTTTTAAATAAATTATAATTAAGAAGTGTTGTTACATCGATAACGCACGAATCTGGATAACCAAAGGAAGTTTGGTAACACGTGAGTCAAAGGCTTGTATCTTATTATTCAGTAGCCTACAGAATGATTGAATGTCAGAAATTGACGGCTATTTACAACACATAATTAAATGCATGGACACTTTCACGAGATAAGACGTTGAACTTGTAAATGAGAACTATCCAGTTGTTAAAAACTAACAAAGAAGTATTGATTTTACATACTGCTTCAGAATGACCATCCGTTACGTTACCGTGGCAACAGCTTCACCTAAGATACACCCGAGATAAAAAAAAACTCGTTTTTATTGTGTATGTGTACATTATGAAACAAATGTTATGTTACAAGTAGTGACAGTTTTTTTTTGAATTATGGAAACTACCTTCAAGTCTACGGCTTGGAATATGAAATTGGTAAGACCATAGATATGTAATTACATGTTAATTGATTCGTGCTATATCACTGAGACACAAAATGCATCTTCGTCTTATACTGTAGTAACATGCAAACTGAATCTTAATTCGGATGCAGATAATGCATTTCCCATAACATGGATTATCCGAAACCATGGTTTATCCGAAATGATATTTTGGATCCGTCGATTTAGGATAATCCAGGTTCTTATGCAGTCGTAATAATTTATATACAAATGTATATATACAGTAAAAACCCTGAAAACGGAATTCCCTGAAAATCGGACAATTTTCTTAGTCCCATTTTTCGGATTTTTTATCAAAAGCGCTGTGAAAACCGGAATTCTCAGGAAAACCGGAGTTTTTGGTTCAATCTGGGAGGGAGGGATACGGTTTTAATGGATTTTACTGTATAATATTATACGTATATATATATATGTATACTTCTTACATATATTCTCACAGCTGGCTACATTTACCAGGAATTCTGTCAAATATGTAATTAAAGGCCGACCTTGAGAAAGACAAATTGTACCATTTAATCACATGTTGGCCTTTTTTCGGAGGTGGCCGGAAATACAGGTTTACCTCTCCATAGCGACTCTCTCTTGAACAACAGCCTTTCCTTCGGCAACAGTATGGTGTTTACCCACTGTACGATTTGAACAACAACATAATTTTGCTTCTCTCAAATGGTATTTCTTTGGTGAGGTTGCATTTTATAATCTTTAAAACGTGTTAAGCATATCAACTGATTGAAAAATCGTACATACACTGAATACGGTCTTAAGTTAAGACATGAGATTTTTTATGCTAAACTAGTCATTTCAAACAGTGGACAAATAAGACAAGCTTGAGAAATGATCATGAAATTTGTGATGCGTACATTCTTTATTTATTTATTGAAAACATCCAAGTCTATTTTAGAATATGAGCCGTCCTGTCTTGACGCGATTAATGTTAAATATACGCACGCGTTTAGTATCAATGGAAATCTATCGTCGCATAAAAAACTGTTTTCACAAGCAGCGTTTTTAAATGACGTATTTTTTCAGTTCCAGCAGTCATTCAAAAGTTTCCGACAAGTTCTCCGCCTGTTCTGCTTTTATCGTTCTCGTGATAACCGAACATATAGTGAGCTAGACACGTTCGTCGCTACTCAATGTGAAAATGTTGTCGACAGCTCATCGGTGCGTTTTATTGGGTGATGTGTGATACACTGTGAAACATTTACAAAACAATTCTAATAAGAGTGGATATAGATATAAGTGTTACTAAAAGTCGCTAATTGAATAGTATTGTTCATCTCTTTTTAGTTAAGTGATACATATTTCATATACTTTTGATTTATAACAAAATCGAAAAAAAGAAATACATATTATTGGAAAATGAAGCCGTCTTTGGTAAGTTTTTTTTTCGATGTAACTCATAAGTTCTTATGAATCTAGATTTACTATTAAACTTTAAAAACGAACTATAATTAATGAATACAATGTACAGACGTGTTAAGTAATTTAGATCAGGCTTGTATCATTCTGTTATTCTAACTATTCGATTTTTTCCAATGCTTAGTTAATATTAAGTCATAAAATGTACAAAATGATTGATATAATTAGTATCTAGAGAGGACAGCATGACATGATTTATTTTAAGTAATTTTATAATTAATATCATAGATATACAGTCATACGTTTATGAGTTACTTTATAAAGTGTGTAGACAAAAATATAAGATGTCAAATCTCTTTGTATTAATGTTCCCATGAGAATGCTTAAGTTCAAAATGACGGACTTATTGTAAGATAAGTTAACGCTATATTTATTTGTATAGAATCAACCGTAATTATCCAATACTGTTTTTTTGCAATATCATTCGTTTTCTTTTGCATAGAGGAGTTACGTAAATAAAGTACAGTATTATTGATACAGCACCGTACATAAACAAACCATCATTTACCTTTTAGTACCGAGTTCATGAAGTTTGAATAGGAAACATACCACTATAATTTATTTCACGACACATATTCTAATAAAAGTTTTTGCAAGAGTTGTCGCCCATGTAGAAAAAAATGAAAACTATTATTTTCTGCTATTTCTATATCCGGACCTATATTTGTCTTCAGTAAATTAGATTGATACAATGCTTTGGTATCTTTTTACTGAGGTTTCATAAAAAATGATATTCTTTTTTCTTTAATATTTATGCTCCAGTAGACTTCAATGCTAATATAAAGAGGAAATAACTCAATGCATTGATTACTAAACATATGGTAAATCATTTTCTATCATAGAAACCTATAAGTTATAGAAGTTCAAAATCGGTCTTCTCCATTTTGAGATAAAAATGTTTGGGGTATGGGAGTAAACCACTAAAATGAAAAATAGCCCACTAGGTTAATTTTATTGTACGTTTACAAAACAATCATATCACTGGAGTTAAACACGTTTGACATTGTTATTTATTTTAAACGTCATATGTATATTGGGCTATTGTTTAATTGTATAATGGATTATTTTAACATTTTATGTCATACCCGATACAAATTATTGGAATTAAAATTGTTTGGTCACCTGGATATAAAGGTCAACACGTGGACATCAAGCTCTCCATATTACGGACATATTGATTTTAAAAGGGGGAAGCAGTGAGCCAAGTTATAATTAAACGCGCTGGACTACTAAACGAAAGGCCGTGAATTCGATTCTTGACTCCGACTTTTGAATTTCCCAGGGACGCTTTTTCCGCATCCCAACCACCAAGCCAAGTACTGTGTCTAGAAAATCACAGGGGAAAAGTGGCGAAGTGTGTATTGTTGCTTTACACCGGGCACGATAAAGAATAAGGAAAACTAGTCGAAAAGAGTCAGGGATATAAATTCCCGGTTCTCCTGTATCTTATCTCCCATCTCCAATGGGCGGCTCTGAAATGACCATAGCTGTCGAATGAGTCGTTAAACAACCGATAAATGAATAGGGGTTAAATCAGCCAGATAAGTATGAGTTGAACTAATCAATTCATAATATTCATAATAAATTGAGTTGACTATATAATAATTAAAAACGGCAGGAAGATTCGATGGGTTAAAAAGACACTATCCGGTAATTAAACCGTATATTAGAAAAACATTTTTTCTCTCATAGAGATCTTCAATCTCTAAAAATATTAAAATACAGTTGACAGATAATAATCAATTTTAGGAAGAACAAACACCGACCACTGTCACACACCTTCGGTTTTTATGGTACTTGAATGATTTTGTATTAAGTTTAATGAATGCTTGTATTAGATTATTGCATGACGTTAGGTCTACAAACACCCCCATAATATATTGAACATTGTTTCTTGGTGCTAACAATCCGATAATTAATTGTCGCCATTCCCTGAAAGTGAAGCCGTCTTGTTTTTGTTTTTTATTGTTGTTTTTCTTTTTCTTTTGTTGTTGTTTTGTTTGTTGTTGTTTTAGTTATTGATTTACTTACTTACGTAAAGACTGTATTCCTCGAGGAGATAATATAGTATGTTGTACATTTCTATATGTTGGATTGGCTTCGGATTGGCGGGTTTTTAGACAAGTTATATTTTTGGAGGGAATGGAGAATTTAATGTTTGTTTTCTGTCTAGAGATCCTGATTTAATCCTGCTAACCGTTCATAATGGACTATTACACCGTATCTTGAAGACCTAGGACATTATTGCTTCCAAGGGGAAATTGTTACACAAATAGGAAAAACGTTCTCGTTTTAGCACTACTAAATGGATGTGGCGGTTAGATCTGAATTAGACAGCTTTATCCTAGAATTAAACGAACGCAATGTAACCAAGCACGTACTCATATAATACTCGTGAAGTATCAGACATTTCAATACGTTTACAAGTGTTTCCTCTTCAAACAGTTTGTGAACAAGAGATCTGACATACCGGACTGTTAATACCAATAATTTTAACCTTGCAGGATTGTTTGCCGATGTTCGGCCAGCTGAATTGTAAGGTTTACTGTAAAAGAAAGATTGAATTTGTACCAAGTTAACTTCTATCAAAATGCATGATTCACATCTCTCATAGATCCTTAGCTGCGCCACATACGGCTGCATGAATTTGATAGACAGGTTTCGTAAATGTTGATTCGACAAGTGTATTCCTGACCATGATTTAATAATTCAAGCATTCAGCTTATCTTGGTAGGTATTGCAGGAGTATAATCCCCAAAAATAATCACTTATGATATAATCTTTATCTCCAAGTATATAACTTGCACATGTATATAAAACGGTACATGTACAGTACAACCTCTCCAGAGCAATAACCTCTCAACAACAACATAATTTTGCTACTCCCAAAAGGGTGTTGCCTTGAAGAGGTTGCACTGTACATGTTTATCAAAGTACATCAATAGTTGTCATATTGAAGTGATTATACCTTTAAGTTGGACCGTTTCTCTGCTCGATGCATGGTTTCAGAAAACATGTTTACGAAATTTATTCATGTCATTCAATAACTGTCCCTCTTTCTGGACGCTCCGTGATAAACGAACAAGTTCAAGTCATTGAATATCAACAAGTTATTTAGTGTTATAGTGAAATGCTTAATCCATTTGTATTTGTCTAACAATTCACTTCCTACTTTATAAGTCGGTAATCTATGGTGGCTGATTTCTGCCATTTCATGTCTTCTTTGTGTCTTCGCCCCCAAAAGCCGATTCACAACGACACAAACACATGACAAATGGCTCACTTATCGTGTCTTCGCCTTCGATGTTTGAGGGCGAAGACACGAAGACACGACAAATATAGTGCACCGACGCGAAGACTTCATACCCACCGACACGATACTCTCCAAAAGAAGATTTCGTATGTTCACCCATTAAATATCATTATTTAGCATACAATGTATTGTGTCTTCGCCAACAAAAGTCGAAGGCGAAGACACGATAAGTGAGCAGTTTGTCGTGTGTTCGTGTCGTCGTGCTTCGGCTTTTGGTGGGCGAACATGAAATGGCAGAAATCAGCCACCATACTAATCTGTTCCGACTAGCAGACATGACAATCCTCATCAGCTATTTATACGTGCACGTGTCTTCGCTTTTCAGCACAGAAGGTCGGGGATTGTAACAAGCAGACGGTTAGTTCATAACAGAGAACCACATTTAGTTCGTTGCAAGTTCTTCTTTAACCACTGTCCATATAAATTTATAGGTTACTAAACAATGTATTCAATAACAACCGAATAAACAAGAAGTGTGTCTGACCCAAACACTCAACCTGTTGCAATATGGCTGTAAAGCAATCTCTCACTAACGACAAGGCCCACTTGTTTTAGTTATTGAGAATCAAACTGACATTGTTACTTAAAGTTCCCTATACGTGAGACGTTTGTTTTAAAGTTATTGTACGGCCCTATGTGTTGGTAAGGCCTAGGGATTGTTGAATTTTGGGACAGTCGGGATGTTTCCCGCGTATTCACCATTTTAAAATGTGTGCAATTTGACGTCACGCGCACCTGCCAGTCAAATGAAAATGGCGATGCCCTGTTCTTTCCAGTTTCT
The DNA here is from genome assembly GCA_964023205.1 of Lutraria lutraria. Classification (NCBI taxonomy): domain Eukaryota; kingdom Metazoa; phylum Mollusca; class Bivalvia; order Venerida; family Mactridae; genus Lutraria; species Lutraria lutraria. The sequence continues at coordinate 11,061,552 of OZ026846.1, read as the reverse complement.
ATGAACCTTCGCAAAATATCTTTTATGTGCGTATTGTGATGCTCAATTGAGTTAATTCGTACAGAACAATAATGAATAATTGTTTTAATGAGATTTATTCATGGATAACATCGCGATACACTTTAAGGAATCCTTTTCCAGTATTTGTACCCGTATATAGTCTAATTGTGTACACATATATATGTTAGTAAAATTGTCTTTATCTAATTTGATATGTATTACAAATTGTTTTGTATTGAACATCACACAGAGCCAATGTGTATTAGGTCCCCATTGAACTAACAGCAGACGGGTTGTCTGTGCGATCATTATGTAGTTTATATTTTACATGATGAAGATCTGTTTCAGCACAGAGTTCCCTTTATATTATGCGTTAAATCAGTTTGCTGATTATAGATATAAAATGTTTACAAAATATTTCGTCGAATCTAGAGCAAAACTTATAAATACCGGAGGGTTTGGTCACAGCTATAAATGTCTTCAGGTTTTTGTCGACGTTTGAAGTTTGTTCGGTCGAAATGAATGATTTATAAAGAGTGTTGAAACCAAAATCCCCTTTGTGGTTAGTGCAATTATACTTATAAAATACATATCAAAACATGTATCATTGATAAGGTTAAAAATTTAACACACTATAGAGTTGTAATAATTCAACTGTAGCACCATAGGGTGGTATTTAATCAGTTGTATCTAACTTCCAATGATAATAATGTATATCTGAAGTCACTCGATTGAGTCAGCTTCGCTTCAAATCAAATGTACTGTACAACCTCACCAGAGCGCCTCTCTCTTTATCAACAATCTTCCTTCAACGACAGCATGATTTTTCCCATTGCACGATTTAACTATTAATTTAATCTCTCTATAGAGCAACAACATTTTAACAACAATATAATTTTGCTACTCCCAAAGGGTGTTGCTTAGGAGAGGTTGTACTTTACGATCACATTTAAGTTGCACAATCATACGGTAATTGATGTGACCCTCTTACTTGCTGATATTACAGCTTAATTACTAGGTAGTACATTTATTGTATATTATGATAACGAACAATTACCACACAAGGGGTATATGAAAGGTATTTTTGGTAACTTTAGTACTCAGATATTGTATCAAGTAAGCGTAAATGATATGATAATTTACCGTGTGTTATTTATGCATATTACCCTGTATGTATGATGAATCATTTCTATATAATGTATTGACATACATAGTTGGGGGTCTGAAATTAGACAAATGCTATATATCATACCAATATATTAAAACCTGGGGTTCTATACTTGTTATTTCTTTAATATGACAGGTTGACTTAAGGATCTTATATTTTTTATGTTAAGGACGTTTGCTGCAGTTTTCACAAAGACACCATGATTATAGACAGAAGGAAAACTGTGTCACAGAATTTTTTTTAAACTTTGGATGATCATAGCATATGATAGTAGAAGCATTTTAAGAAAATAAAAACTGGGGAAATCGATCTCGTTTTTGAGTTTACCTGCCCTTGAATTTGAATTTTTTCATGACGCTACTGATATGAGCGCAGTTACGATCATTTACGAAGCTTTCGGAAATGCTCGGCGAATGTGAAACAAAACGTCGTATTTTGTCGTCCTCTGTACAAAATACTAAATATTGTTTACTTAAGGAAGGAACGGTCAAATGAGATCAGATATGGGTCCTTTCTGAACAATTTTGGGAACATTTTGAAATCACAATCTTGCGAGGTATTTTGTACATTAACAATAATACCAAGTTTAAGGCATATTATGGCTTTAACTTTATATTGATACAGACGATAATGGCGAACCATGTATCGATGCTGCTTGCATAATTCTGGTTAAATATAATTCATCCTTATAACATGATATGAACTTCATTCAGACATATAAATCATTCGTATGAATATGATCAGAAATATAAACTGTAGGAATGTCTCTAAGATATATGAAGTAGTAACAATATGTTTATTTAAATGTTAAATTTATATATTGTGCACACTACTGTGTCAAAACTGTTGCATGACTATATAAATAAAAAGAATAACCAAGGGTGGAATATCATGAAAACACATTTTGTACCAACAGAAACAACATAAACCATTGTTTATAAGATATATATATGTAACTGTATTCATGCGCTCAACTGGGCCGTTCACAATGCGTAAATTTCTTATGAAGCGCTCGTGATTCGATCACTATTTTGTATAATTATTTCAATTTCAAAATCATTTTGGCGCAGGTCGCTTGTTAACTATATACTTTGGTTCAACTTTAATACAAGTGTTATTCTTATAGATACCACTCGCCTGTCTGGTTTTTAAAAAGTCTTTGGTATTTTATATTTGGAATTTTATATAAAAAAGTGCTTAAATAACATTCGTTGAATTGGTAAACAATTATGGTTTAAAGAATTTGTTTTTGCGATTTTTGAAACACGTGTGACCATTAAAAGGAGTGAATTTATTGATAAATCAAGCAAGTATGATTCTTTAAAACAAAGTTTTTTATATAACTTGTTTTATGTTGTTTGAAAATGGATAAAATACAATAAAATGTTTATCGATGAATTATTTATAATTTGGAACTACGTAAATGAAAGATATTGTTGCAGTTCCTAAATATCCAAAATAATTTTGAATTAAATAATTTCTATGGCATGAGGCGGTCGTTTTATGATCCTTATTTCGAGAAAAAATGCCTTGATTCATGATAGATGGATAGATTTAATAGCTTTGTTGCAACCATTCTTGTAATAGAAACCACTTTTGTAATAATTATACCAAAACTGGTTTTTATTACAAAAATGGTTGTAATGTCAAACAACTTTTGTAATTTAACCTATACATACACGACAAATATTATTTACAAGGACAGATGGTTTATGAAAAGGGAAGATAATATTAAGTGTTAATGATGTAGGTTTGGTTTGAACATGTTTAATTATGCAGCTGAACACATCAGTAGGTTAATGAGAGCAAAAGTCAAACACTGACTTCAACTTGATAATCTCATTACAAAAGTGGTTATTACAAAAGTGGTTATTACAAAAGTGTTTGTTACAAAAGTGGTTATTACAAAAGAGGTTATTACAAAAGTGGTTATTACAGAGGTGGTTATTACAGAGGTGGTTATTACAAAAGTGGTTATTACAAAAGAGGTTATTACAAAAGTGGTTATTACAGAAGTGGTTATTACAGAGGTGGTTATTACAAAAGTGGTTATTACAAAAGTGGTTATTACAAAAGTGGTTTGACATTGCAACCAATTTTGTGATAAGAAGTAAGAGAAGTTAACTATCGCAGTAAAACACTTCTCGTTTTAATGCTGGTCTTCAAACCAGTTTTTAGGGGCTGTATTCTAACCAGTACTAACTTACCCTTCAACAAGGAGCCGGCAACTGTTCCACATTATGTAATTATGTCCACAAAATCGACGTTTATGTCAAATTTTCATACAATGGCAGAACCTGCCGCGACCGGAATTCGGCCCCGGATCGCAAGGTTACAAAAACCGCATTCAAATCAGTAGAGAATGACCGTAGCCTGGTATAGTTGCAATATTTACTTTGTTTAGCAGCGGCTCATTAGTCATTTCAGAGTCACCTTAGTAAGATGGGAGATAAGATACGTCTAGGCAATCGAACATTTACATTCCTACTCTCCGATGATTTCAAACAGTTTTCCTGGTCATTTATCGTGCCCCGTGTAAAGCAGCGAAACACGACTCTTCCGTTTCCTATGATTTTCTTAACACAGAAACGCGTTACTTGGCTCGGTAATAATGGGATGGGGACACTGAAAAAAGTGTTCCTGAAATATCGAAAGGCGATGCCGAAATTCTAAACCACGACCTTATGTTAGTTGTCCAACACCTTACCACCAGACCTCCGAACATTCTGTCACTTCTATCAGGAATGTTCTACAATAGATAAACAATTATTCCATTTACTTTAATGATAAGGACACTATCAACTTGTTATGTATAATGTCATCGCCAATAATGGTTTAGCACTTGATAATTGTGTATCACGCTGAGTTATTTCGTGTAGTTTATCGTTTCCCTGCTAAACAATCAGACATTTACAAATCTCTCTATATTGACAACTCCTCGGCGTTTGTCTAAAGAAAAGTGCCTTGGACATAATTGACAGGCTGCTATTTTGTTGTTGTTATTCACGGGCTACTTTCCATCGTGGCTGACCCTGGGAATCCAACGATGGAATTAACCCGTTTCTCTTTCA